>JASAMX010030403.1:0-24224 GCA_030248175.1 Microlaimidae sp. YZB2_3 | reverse complement strand
TCAAAAAACCAAAGAAAAGTTTTTACAATCCAAAAACCTTTTGTTCCAAAACAAATAAAAATTTCCTGTGTAAACGAGGGTGGAAAATGAGGCATCTGCAGCTGTTTTTGTTTATTTTTATATCTTCGAAAGTCAGTTGTTTTTATTCATGCTGCCCGCATTTCGTTGTGAAGCGTCGAGTTACGCGCCAATGAAATAGAAACAAAGGAAGAAAAGGTATAGAAGGAAAAGGATCCAAAAAATTTTTTAAGGGGGAGTTAAAAGTCCGCGGTCGTTGTTTTACACGCGCGTCAGTCAACCGCGCAGATTGTCTAGACAGAAGCGCCATGTGACAATAATTGGTGGTATGTAGGAAAAACAAAAGGTCCACTCCACCGATTCTCACAGGGCCGTAAGTAGCTCCGGTAGCGGTTCAGAAGGGGAAACCCTTCGGTTTAAAGTGGAAGTCAAATCTCCAGGGTGCTTCAGAAACACATACGAGTCCCCCCTGGGTCAATATTCGGGGGTGGAAGTCCTAAATGCGACGGATTTTAAGCGTTTAAAGCCCCTGGAGCGGACACTCGACTCAAAGAAATCTTTCCCAGCTTATCCTTTTCTCGAAGGGGGTTTATCCTCCTGCCTTTTGCTACCTTGAACAAACTTAAGCTACTTAACCGATGTCAAACCAATGTAGAAATAAAGAAACCGATACATGTTAAGTAAACAAGTTAAATATAAAAAGTGACATTAACTGATGAAAAAGTTCATATAATGACAAATATTAGACAAATATATTTGTTTTGTATGGTTTGTTATCATATTAGAAAGTAAGATTAAATTTAGTACCGTTTAAATCATGAGTTTTTTCATTATTAAAATTTGAAACTAGTAAAAAAGCTATTAACAAAAAGTCAATATTTTAGTGCTTAGCTTTATAAAAATAATTTTTTCATAGTGTAATTATACGGAATACTTCAAAAAAATTTTACTCGAGAAAGATAGCAATAGGGAAAACGCAGCGATTTTGTCCTGCGGGAACTCAAATCACATTGGGATTGGGTTATGGATGCTTAGAAACACTGTATATTAAATTAAAAAAAAACAACTTCACAATATTTGTTAAAAAATTGTAACATAAACACTTTTTGCAAGCGCTTTAACCCAAAAACAATTGCTCCAAGAGCGTTTTAAACATTAAAAAAATACGCTCGCGGGAAAAATCGGTACTGAGCTAAGAAAAAAAAAACGTTTGCCACAAATATGTAAATTTTAAACGAAAGAAACTGACCGAATTTATTTAGATTATTTAAATGCGTAGAGAATTAGACGTAATACACTGTATGAGGCCTTTTGTTTTTAATTATAAATAATATTTTTTCTTACTTAAATAATCTAATGTAATAATTAAAAAAACTAAACCCACGTAAATCATTTAACAATACTATACTAAATGAATACAAAACTTTTAAATTTTTACACACAATTTACACCATCGCTTCTTATAACCATAATGATTTGTTTTTGTTTGCTCTAAGCTTATTTCAAGACTCCGGAGCTCCGGAATAAGCTTTTAAAGCCCTGGTTTGGTCATTTGCAAAAAAGTTACAGAATTATTTTTAATATTAAACAATCATGGTTGGAATGAGAACGTCTTAAAGTGATTTAAATACTGTTTCTTCTGAAACATAAAATAGTTCAACAAAAATTACAATAAATTCGTATAAAAACGCAGCTAATTGAGCAATTTTTTTGGCTGTCATTTTTTTATTCAGGCACTCTCGATTCGAGGTCAAAATAATTGAATTTTTTATAAAATTGTTTAGAAAACAACTTTCTGAAAAAATAGGTTTGGGGCAACGGAAATGTTTTCAAAAAATAACTTCTTGCCTCTTTTAGTTCACTTTCTGTTTAGGAATTCAGATTTAATTATTTAACACAAAATACCAAAAAAACATAAAACTGTTAGATTTTTCATGTTTGATATTATTTTGCATTTAAGTGTAGAGTCGTAGGTAATTTAGTCCAACAATAAATCTTTGGGATTCTTCAAAACCCCACCATTGCACGGAAAAACTTAATTTTTTCCTAAGCCTAAACAAAACCCAAAAAGTAAAATAGAATTTATCAAAATATTTTCATTTAATAGTGTGGTTTTAAAAAATGCCGAATAATTTACTCTTAAAAAATCCAAAAAAATGTTTTTCCAAAGATATTTTACTAGAATGTATTTTTTGCAAAGTTATTAATAGCAGAAGTTGCAGTTATTTTTTTCCGTAGGCATTATTCAGAATGCATTTTTTCTGTACACCTCAAAAAATAACCACAAAAAATAATTTTACACAGCACAATCAAGGCATAATAACAACAATAATGTTCATTTTTTTTGAGTCGCCTCATTGCTTCTCAGCACCTTTGAAGCTACTTATTATTTTTTTAATAAAAGATGAGCTCCGCAGAAATAAATGTTCTAAATATACGAAGGTTACTTAATTTGGCATAACTGATCAGAACTCCAAAATTTAATATTGAAAATAAAGAATAAAAAGATTTTTCTTATCTGTATCATGTAAAGCTTTAGGCTTTTTTTTAAACAACACGAAAATTTTTTAATGTTATGAATTTTTTTGTTTTATGTCTTCATAATTGTTTTATTTTTTTAAGCGTACTTTAGGAATCATTCAAACAAGCAAAATGATATTAACCTAAAAAAAGAAACTATTGTTCTGCAATAAGTTTATCTTGCTTTATGCCGGAAGGCATATATTTTAATCGTCAGTACCCTCGTGTTCCCACTTGCATAATGAATGGATTTTGTTACGAGGTTGTGATGAACGCAATTTTTATTAATCCCAGTACCTTCGTGTCCAGTACCCTAGTGTCCAGTACCCTCGTGTCCCGTTCCCGTTTTGACTTTTGATTTGCTAGGAACAATTTTCTCTCTGGACAAGTTGCCACCAAGTTTTATTTGCCATGAGATTTGGTTTTTAAAGTTTATTTCGCCGGAGACGTACTCATTATAAAATTAATACAATTCTGATAAGTTATTTCAGGATTTACTTTTGTTTATTTCTCTTTCTATGATGTAAAACTAATGACGACCATTGCGCAGGATGAAAGCTTTTATGTACACAATGAACGTTTTAAATTTTGTTGCTTTTGTTTCATTATAATTTTTATTTGGCACAAAAAAAATTTTAGTTCTAATTCATACCCCTATTTTTTCTTATAAAATCGTTCTATATTTTCTGTTTTTGTTATAATATAAACATACAAAAAATACCGATATTATTGTGCGCTAACATTCGCGACCCAATACTATGGTATATCATCCAACAATAATTGATTAGTATCACGGCAGAACGTGTCTCTCAGTCAGGACTCGATCTTGTTACATTAATATGCAAAAACAAACGCACAAAACTATAAAGACAAAAACATGGCAATTTTAATTTACGAAAGAATATTTAGTAATGTTTACTGTATTCCCAATTCGCTCAACCATAAAATTGCAATTTCATTCTGTTCACTTTTTTATCGAGTTTTTATGTTTTTGGCATTTATATTTTAATGTAACATTTGTTTTTTATTAAATATTTCTGATTGTTTTTTTTTTGATTAAACAGAACTAATTTTAATTGATTGATAATATATAAATGTGACAATTAGCTTTGATTAACTATTTTAAACTTATAATTTCTATATATATTTCATAAAATGTATGAAATGACTTGAATTTATAGTGTGTCCGTTGTTAAATAAGTAAAATTTAGAAAATTTTTTTTACATAATTTGAATTTATTATCAAATCACCGGAAGAAAATTCCAGCTGCATTATAACAAAGAGATAATTCTGACACAATCGGATCTTTTAGTTCGACTGTCCATTATTTTCTATGTCTTTTGCAAAATGCAGACAAAGGATGGAAGTTTCATAACTGGACGGAGCAGCTGTGAATTGTGAGTAATCCTCATCGGCAAATGACAAGGTGCCGTGCGAAAGAACCCATCCAAAATCCCTCTATCGGATCTTTTACTTTTTTCAGTTAGGAACTAATTTTCAACATTTTCAAGAACGGCACCAATTGGGCGGAAAATAAATTGACATGAGTAGATTACAGGATAGATTCGGCGTAGCGTGCAGCTGATTGAAACTTTCGTAATACGCCTTTGAGTATGGTAATAGGCGTAAATGGATACTATTTCCCTTGTGTCTGCTAGTAGTAAAACTATTTTTAGACAAATGTTTTTAATGGAAACAATATGAAAAACGGGAAAATATACCTTTAAATCGAAATATTAAAGGAATTTTTGCTTTTAATAAAAACGTATGGCTTTTTTAAACTAAAATTTAAACAATATTTTTGAAATTTACCGAATGACGTAGCAAAAATAAAACCACAATTTTGGTCTAAAACAAAGTAAAAAAAAATATTTATCAATTTAATTTAACCTTTCAAACACGCTTTAAAGTTAGCAACACAATATTAAAACAATCTTTTTACTATTTTAGAAGACAAATTATTGTAGACAGCTCACTTCAGCAGTCAAAAATTAATAAGGATAATTTTTTGTATAAAAATGCATAAAAAGCTCGTTGTACCAACAGTGTCTTTTGTTGGTTTAATCTCCGATGACTAAGTTCTAAAGGAATGGGTAAAAACGACCATTTTTTTATGAGTTCGGTCTAATTGAAAAGGATGAGACTGTGTTTATTTATTGTCCACATTGTGTAGTGTCCACATTTGGAAAGACAAAAGATGTGCGGGGGGAAATCGTATAAGAGACAACAAACGGGCGGGGGGAAATCGTATAATCGATGCGGGATCCAGCTATTAGAGTGACCACAAGTTCAAATATTTGCACAGCCTTCTCTACTTAGCCCGCGGTACTGTTGCTTTACAGTGCCGTATATTTTTATTACGTAGTATTAGTACAATTTTATGTAGAAATTGATTTCATATAATATCAAGCATAAAAATTTTTATATCGTGCAATGTGATTCACGGTTTCATGCAATTCATGCTTCAATTAATTTTCAGTAAATTTTTAAAATTTTAATTTTATAAATTGCTGTAGTCATATTAAAACATGTCATATTTTTTAAGTATTGTGAATTTTGTGGGCTTTTGTTAGAATAGTTTAGTTAAAAATATATAAAAATTATAAATTGTAGCATTGTAAATTTAAAGACGACATTAAAAAATATGGTTGAAAGTAATTTGAAAAATTTTTGAAGTAGCCGTTAGAATTTAAATAATACAATATTAGTTTTATCAAAAAAATTTGTAAAAATAACTTTTTGAAAAAGTTTTTGAATTAAATATGGTTTTCCTTATGCTGAATTAGCGCTAAGCATAATTTAAAATTGCGCAATAATAACAAAACTACGCTTATTTGTTAGTGTTTTTGAATTTTTCAAAGAGTTCCACAGTTATGTTCTTTTCTACTCGCAGAAAAAAATTTTCCTGCATTAATACTCAATTTCCGGTTTTCTGAAATTATTTAAAAAGAACTAGTTACGTAAATTAAAAATAGTGGGTTGTGGCGGAGATGACTACGTGTTGGCGGTTTTAATGGTCATTTATTTCATTAGCGTTGAAACATCGAAACCGGACTCTGGACTCCTTATACAGATAGCCCTACGGAGACTGGGGAATGTTACTATTAGGACGTACTCCATACAAATACAGGGGTTTAAGCGGATATTCCTCCATATAAACACGGGTTTGATTACCGTTCGTCTTTTCTATGGTTCTACTTTTATTTCGACTTATACTCTTAAATGCCGTCTCGGGCTAATGTTTGCATTTTGACCACAGGTTTTGCGGGCGCAGGAGTGGTCTTAGATGACCGTTACATTAATTTAGAATTATACGGACAGACCCGCAGCCAAACCGCTAGGACTATATGTGTGCACTTAATTGAATTTATAGACGCATGGGGATGATAAATTATTGGGCTTACGAGGAAACAAGAAATAAAGGGTGGTAGCACCGCGTAATTCCGGAAAATGAATAAAGTTACAAGGGAAAAGTAATATCTATAGTAATAGAAATTTTAAAACAATATTTCAAGGAAAATGCAAAACTATCAACATGTTAGGTGAAACTCAGAACCTAACATTATACATAAAAAACGTTTCAAGATTCGAATGATCCGAAGAGACATGATAATTTGCCAAATTTTTTAAAAAACAATTAAATATTTCGTAACATTAAAATTCATTTTTTTGTGTTTTTTATGTTTTTTAAAAAGATTTTATAGTAAATGTTAAAAACATTTAATTATATTGTTGTTAGTCTTTAGTTAGAATTTAATAAATAAGATTTGTCATTATGCACGTTAATTTTATATAAACCGCGATTTTAAACTTTAAAATAAATCTTTAAATAGATTAAATATTTTGCTCCTTTTACTCCTTTTTTGACAAAAAAAATGCGATGAAATATATTAGGCTACAAATCAAAGGGATTGTGCACTAGACAATTTTTTTGTTATAAAATTATAAGATTTTTCTCATAATCAGTGATTTTTATATTGTTAACACTATTTTTTGCAATAAAGCTAAACCGCAACGTTTTTTGAGTCTTTTAAAATCTTTATATTTTTGCTTTACTTCTGCATTTGCTTTCGACAAAAGATATTGTTCTTTTTTGCGTTTTTTTATCCTGTCATTCATTGTCTGAAAGTAAATTTTTCGTAATTACAATTATCTCTTTTCAAGATGTTTAATGAAAAGTACATAATGCAAAACAAAATAATGTTTTTAAGGCATTGAGGATGAATCATTAAAAAAGATTTATTCAGTTTAGATATCTAATTAAAATATCGTTATGTAGCAATTAAAAATTATGCATTTTAATCAATAAAACAGACGTGCAAAATAAAATTAATTAATTCACATACAACTGTAATTATAATATCGTTTAAATAATTTGTGCACTTTTTTAGCGAATTGTACCTCGGATCTCTGCTACAATGGCGGTTCTTGCATTCCAATCGGAACCCACAGCAATTCCTCCAAAAAAGGCGAACTTTGCAATTGCCCCGGTGGATTTCAAGGATCGCGCTGTCAGTACGGTAAGTTCCGAATCGTTGTTACTGCGACATATGAAGTCACTATCGGTATAATATTAACGTGACTCTGACTCATTTTGTTTATATTATTTGTGTGTTTAAAGATAATAAGAGTCACAATTACAAGTATTTTATCACGATTTTGACTCATTTTGTCGTGGGTAACGACGAAATGTATCATTTGTCGTCACTGCGGAAAAATGAGCCACTGTCATTATTAAATACACGTGACTGTGATTCATTGTGTTGTAAATTCGGTTCTGTACAAAATATAAAATAAGTCAAAGTCGCATATATTTTATACAAATTGTGGTTAATTTTTCCGTAGTAACGACGCATTGTATTACACATTTCTATTGTGCGTTCCCGATCGGTTTGTGCGGGGTTTTAGGAGCCGAAAGCGGGGAACTTGGATCCATTAGAAAATTTTTTAAATTTGGAGCAGCAGAAATGGGCCGGAAGTAAAAAAATTGGTTTGGACTTAGGTTTAGGTTTATAGGCTTGGAAATAAGTTTAAACTAATTTTAAACGTTCGGCTTCAAGTTACCAATTTTTGGGCCCAAGTTCCAGCTTTAATTTCCCCAGTTTCTAATGACCTTAATACTTGATCCGAGGATTTCATGGTCTGTTATTAATTTATGTTTCTCAAAACGTTTATTTTCCTCGATTAAAAAAATATTTCTGAAAAAAACTGCAGATGTAACATCACAGAAATAAGCTTCTAAAATCCTTTTATTAATTAGTTTTTTTATTAATTCATTATTTTAGTAATATATTATAAAATATATGCTTATGTTTTGTAAGTTTTCTGGATTAAAACTTTGACTTTGAAAATTATTATTGTTTGTTAAAGATGAAGAAAAATTAAATATTTACGTTTTGTGTATTAGGGTGGAACTCTCAAATATCGTCCGACTGTGCGCCTTAAATGCAAAACTATTTTTTTTTAATTTATTTAAAATTTTAAAGTTTGAACCAAGGTTACAACAACATTTTCAAATTTTAACACGAAAGTACTTCGTATCGGTTTTTAGATTTTTTTTCAGTTGCAAAAATTGAATCTTTTTAATTATTTAAAAATTCTTTGAAAAAATGCGGCCGGTTAGGCAAAAAAAAGTGAAATGGTCTATAAACAATGTTTTCTTAAAAATTAAGCCGTTTTCGCTGCTGCTTCTAATACGGAGTTAAGCCGTTTTGCTCATCGATTTTTCTTCTGGTTCTTTGTTATGTGGACGCTGATTAATTTGACCCCGGGCTTTTGTCAAAGGGCGGGCGGCTTGTGTGTGACCCTTGTCGCACCTCCAAAGAGGTTCGCTAAGTGTTCGATCATAGGCATTTTCCTCTGATGACTTAAAAGAAAATAACTCGTTTTAATTTTTCGCTTTGTTGGGGATTTTTAAATAATTTATATTAATTATTATTTAATTATTTAAATTGTCATAAAATTTTATGTTAATTAAGTGTTTTTTGGGTAAAGAAACAGTGAATAAATTGAATTAAGTATAAAAAAAACACACATACGAAAATATGGCGATTTTTTTTTCGACCCCGAAGTGTTCTTATAAAAAATAACAGATGCCACCATATTGCGAATGCCGGCTTGAAACCAGGGACACATGTCCGAAAACCGCATTTTATGTACAAAATATGTTTTGCGACCGCACAAAACTAACCCCAAAAATACCAAAAAAATTCAAATTTACCAAAAACAAAATCTGCTTTTGAACTGACGTAAATTTTAACGTAGAAGCTTTTACGCATTATCAAGAGCTATTTGTTAAACATTTCACCCAATTTATCATCACCTTTGACACGTTAAAATAAGTGCAACGTTAAGAAACGGAAAAGCTTTGTGAAAGTATTGATTAATTAGTGTTTTTGTAGATTTTTTGGTGTCGCATCTGGTGAAAAGTTTGCCTCATTTGCTGTTAAACAATCATTTTTTTTCAAAATTGAGTTAAAAAGAAATTAAGGAAAACAACTAGTTTAATTAAAAAACTATTAATTTAAATGATTATTATTATTATTCAGTTGAAGCCTGTTATATTTCAGCCGTTAGAAGTGTTAATTGGACTCAACATGGAAACCCTTCGTCCGCAGAATTTAAAAAAAATAATTTAAAAGTTAGATTTTTATTTAAGTTTGCTTTTAAATTTAAAGAAGATTCCAAATATTTTATCTCTAGCTCAAAAAATCAATTAAAACGGTGTAAATCAATTTTTTAGAAAATAAAAACCATATTTTTTGCAATTTTTCATAAAATCTAAAAAATAAAAATCTAATTTTTTGTATTTTTTCATTGTATATTTATAAAAAAAAACCATGAAACACTATAGCTCAACTGATATGTTCATTAAATTTTTATGAATAATTTTTTAGAAACAAAAACTTCAATTTCTTGGGAAAAACTTGTAAACGCAAGCAGAAAAACAGGACAAAATAAGCCTGTTAAAACTTACGAACCATAGTTTGTTATGTGGATCTTATCGTAAATTTTTGATAAAAGCATTTAAATTTTTATATGCATTTTTGGCTTTTCAAGAAAAGAAAAAAAAACGATTAAAATCATGGTGATCTGTGTTTTTTAACAATTTTTGTTAAATTTCAAAAAATATTTTATACAAATTTAGATTTAAAGTTATCTAAAAGCCTGATTAATGACAACTGATGTAACTTTTGTGGTGATTAACCAATGTTATTGAGATAAAAATATAAATTTTTTGATTTACGCTCTAATTTTTATAGTCATTAAGTAAAGAAAGAATTTTATTTTTTATAAGGACACAAGGGTCATTCATATATTTTTAAAGTTTCAAATGTAATTTATCTTGCCGTCGATGCAGTTACAAAAAATCGACTGGCATTTAGTTTTTAAATGTTCAGTTTGTATCTGACGGCAAATTGAATTGTGCGGTCGCCGAATTTCTATTATCATTTTCTAAGTTATTACAATAGCTGTTACTACTTCAACTAAAAAATACAAATGTGAACGTGAACAAATGAATATTCTTTCTAAAATTTTAAAAAAATCCTTAAAATATGTATTGATAAGTGTTTGCTGTTGAGACTTGTGTATGACATGTTTCAAATAATGTTTGTTATGAAAGGTGTTTCCGCTTTATGCGACGCATTTTCATGATCAAAAAGCCGTAAAATTCTTTTGACACGGTACTATTTTCCTTTACTCACTCTGGTTAATACGAACATTTAGGAAAAGGTGTCAAATAAAAGGGACCGAAGACACCACTAGGCGATTTCTCAATTTACCTAAAATTTTTATGTCTTACATTTTGTAATATTAGAATTATTTTATATTAGTGTAAGTATGAAATAATTTTAATTCGAAAGTTTTTGTCAGTGTTTATCGAAACACATTACGAAAAACAAACAAACGAAAAAAATCCAATTATTTCTGGAAATTAAGTTAAATGCATAAGTACTTTTCTACTAAAAAAAATAAAACTGTATTGTGTGTTTATCCGATACGTTAACGCGCTTACAAATTTCACTGGCATAAACAAAGTATAAGAAATCGTTTTTATGATTAATAAAATAATTGTAATTGAAAATATTGTTAAAAACGATTTCATTATAGGCGAATAAAATCTAACTGACCTCGATAATGACAGTGTTGAATCGAATATTTAACAACAAAACCATTCAAAATTTTTAACGAAAGCGGTTTAATAATAAAGATCAAAACCCTTATTTTAATAAGTATTTATCAAATTACCATAAATAGACGGTGTAACAAGTTACGAAACACGCATTTCTTTAAATACATTTTTTAAAACATTTAAATAAAATAAGAAAATACATAATGTACGCGCATTTTTTTATATTGGTAAAGTAGTTTTTGCAATTTTTAGTAAACCGATTGTGATTTATTGCAAACGTCAGATGCGAAATTATTTTAAAATAAGTGCTTTTTATTTCTGGTTTTTCGGTTCGCCTCTTCACGTTTATTGCCGTTTTAAATTAGCAGTTAGCATTTTTATTATTTTATGAGATCGTCAGGTGCTGCGAGCTACAATAAAGAAACAATTTTAGCTGGTGCAGAGTTTTTTGCAGTTGTATTTCTTAGGGCGCCGTTGTCAAGAGTAAAGCGTTTTCTTTAGCATTCTGTGTATCGCAATCTTCATTAAGGCACTTTGAAAAGTGGCTGTTGATATATGATTGGAAGCACCAAGAGAAGAGAGAATTTTTTTGATTTGTGGTCCGGCTTTTTGTGTGGGGGCAGTCGATTACACACAAGATAAATGGTTTTTCTTCAACATATACGAATCCGCTTTGCGTTTTGTAACACCGCCTCCCGTGCTTGTTAAATCAAGGATTGGAAAAAAGAAGGGACTATGTTTTTTTTAAATAAACATCAATAAAATGATAAAATAGGGTTATTTTATTTTGCCATCAGCCAAAAACTCACTAAAGCATTTTAAATATGCACTAGAACAATTAAGCACTGGTATACATATAGTATTTGATTCATATTTTATTTACAGTATTATTATAAATAGATAGACATTTTCTAATATTTTGAGATCTTGGCTAAAAACTTTTTAAAGCCTTTGTTCATTTTTTTCTAGTAAGTCGGGATTGTATTTGTGATGTTTATTAGTAGCTGTAGTTGTAAATGTAGCTCAACTAAGCTGCAAATACGTTTTAAACTATGCTGTATGTTAACCCTGATACAATATTAGTCACACTTGATCTTCTGGTGACATGTAAGATTCATTTTAAGAGCTCAAAATCTCATTTAAAAACCATTGGACGTAATTTAATTAATATTTTTGCCCTAATTTTCGAATAATTTTTTAACACAAATAATTTTTTCGATAAACATTTGTATCTAGAATAATCCAAAGTGTCCTGTAACTGATTTGCTTTTGTGAAAAATTGCCATTTAACAGAAACTAAAGCATATATTTGTAATAACTAAACTTATGTCCAATGCAAAATGTTTTTATTTGATAATTAAAATCTGTCGGAAACGGCTAGCTTTTAATCAGTTTGCCAAACTTTTTATACTAAATCACCAGCAAGTTTTTGAATTTTATCGCTAGTGATTTGTAAACAGTTTTAGAGCACCAGCATTGAAAATTTTCGATTTGATGAAACTAGTGATTTGTGAAACGATTAAGTGTACTAAACTACCATCATTGACAATTTTTATTCCTTACTGTTGGTGATGTGTGAAACGTTTTAGATGTTAACGAGTGTCTCATTCGGAATGGAGACTGCCACCAAGACTGCTGCAACACAATCGGCACTTTCTACTGCAGGTGCTGGCCTGGCTATCAGTTGGCTGACGACAAAAGGAAGTGTATAGGTATAGTGTATAGTGTATAGTAGAAAAATATTTATAAAGCGTTGTGTTTCAAAATTATGACGCTTTTATATATGAGTTTTAATGTCAAGTTGACAAGTGATGTTTTAAAACTAGATACTAACACAAGAGAATACAGGTTCAAGTTGTTGATTTATAGCTGATTTTCAGCCAAAAATCAAAACTAACACATTGTTTATTATTTTTTCTCTTCAACATCCCGATTTATTGGGGTTCTTATTGTGGACGTCACAGTAATAAAAATAAGAAAATTTTTTTGACATTTAAGATGTTGACGAGTGTCGGATGAACAATGGAGGCTGCCAACACCGTTGCGTGAACACGAAAGGCGGTTTCAGGTGCGAATGTCCACCCGGCCAACAGCTGTACGCCGATAATAGAAGATGCGTGGGTAAGTTAACTATGTTAGATATCGTCGTTACCAAGACTATATGAATCAGAATCGTCATAAAGTAATCGTAATTGTAACTCTTTTTTATCTTTTAAAAAACAATTATACTATGCACGTAATAAGTCTCTTTTACTGTACGTTGAGTTTATAGTAACTGGGGCGTCTATATGTTGTAGTAACGGCGATATATTAAAATCTATTACAAGAATAAAGCTATAACATATTTTATATTTAGAAATAGTTTTTTAGCTCATCAGGACCAGAAGGGTGCGACAATTAGTTTTTCTTTTGCAATAGTAACTATTTTTTTAAAATATCATTATCAAAAATATATAATATAATATTAATATATAATATAATAATAATATAATATATATAATAATAAAAGAAAAATGTGCGATTTCATATATGACCCATACACACTTACTGCCTTAACAAGGGTGCGCTCTAGTTAGGACCTTTCATGGCCCTAATAAGGCAGTGTAATGGCCACTGTTTATGGTAATCGGAAAAAAGATCACTTCAAATGTCTTCACTTAAAATTATTTTATAAATCATTAGTTTTTGTTAAAAAGAACTAAAAAATGCTTTTTAGTTTTATTATAATTATAAAGTTCGATTTCTTTCGGTTAAAATTCAAATAGTCACACTTTTAGTACAAAAAACTTAACAAAACAATTTTTTTTCTTGATAAATGATTTGTTTTTCTAAAGGCCCCAAAAAGAGCGCGCAATAGTTACGGTCACTGAGAGCCCCTCTCAGGGCGTGCCCTAATTAGGGTCATATGGTCCTAAATAGGGTCCTTGAAAGCCTTTATTAGGGTGCGTTCTTATTAGAGTCATTGAGGGTTCTAACTAGGGCACGTGTTAATTAGGACATGCCATAGTTAGAGTAGTAAATGTGTTCTAGTAAACATAATTTTTTGTTATTTTTATGTTATATATTTTTGACGATCTAACACAGTTGATTCTGGGAAATGCCTGAAACTCTTTATTTTAAAATGAACTATAGTGGAACTTGGTCCTTCGGTGCAACGGAGAAAAAAATCTTTTTAAAATTGAATTGAGGCAATAAAATCAATAAAAAAAATGTAATTTAAATTTTATTAATGTTTAGTAAATTTTTTTAATCATAGGTACACCCAGACTATAAAGTTTTAAATTAAATGATTAAATGCAAACAAAGTAATCGTTAGGGAAAAAAATTTGCACATTTTTAAAAGTAACACGGGGCAAAAAAAGTACCTTTACTTGCCTGTTTTTTGTAGTAATTTTTTTACTGACAAAATAAAATTTATTTGTTTGTTTGTTTAAAAAAGGTTCATGAGCAAAAAACATAATAAAAAATAATTTATTTAAAAAAATAACGTAGAGAATTTTCATAATACCTTTTCATCATATTTCAATTTTTTAGATTTCCTAAAATAATAACACTTCTGACAATAGCTCATGAGAAAATGATTATGAAATTTATGTATTTATAAAACCTGTATTTTCAAAATATTAATAATGTATGAATTGATATCTAGCGTTTCGAAGAAACAGTAAATATGGAAATAATGGTAATATGCACAATATACACTTTAGCAAAAATTGTATATCAATCACTTAAATTACCAGTGAAGAATAAATAATTTATACTGGTTTGTTCAACATGTATTTTGTGCGAAAAAACAACAAAGAATTATGTGTTGTGTTTTGTTTGCAAAAATAAATAGCCAAAGAAGAAACATGTAGGCATTGTTTTTGGGAAATAATGCTTTAGAAATATTTAGGTCTTGTCTTAAAAAAAGCCTTTTCATTCAATGCCACTGGTTAAAATTTTTTTAAGTTCAGATTTTTTATAGTGAGAATTTTCAACAAAAAGTGGTTTTTATTAGATTTTCTTCTTTTTACTATCGAACTTTCATTTTAAAATAAAAGTTTTGCGGCGCAACTCACAGAGAAGTTTTAAAGGATCCATATATACACTGAGAGACTTTAACTTTGTGGCAAAAAAATTTTTCAGCACACAAAATTTTTTGTTTTAATCAGATTCTTTTCATAAGACAGTGGAATGCCTAAATTATGATCCCTAAACTGGAATATTATTACATCACAGTATTAGTATTTCCCAATGAAACAAGAGTACAAATTGCAGTTAATTTGGTTATACTGTCATTTTCAAAAATTTGTAAAAAAAATTATAGTGCTTCCGTGCATAGAATAGCATAATGTTTTTTGTAAAAACCCATTTAAGTATAGCACGTATACACTTTAAGCAGTGATCACTTTCTTAAACTTAAACACCTTATTTTGTTTTGTTTTCCGCACTCTTCCTAGTTCTAGTTGAGTTTTATCAACATTGTTGAACCTCTCATTATCGACTACACACAGACCAGTTTGTAATTACTTTGTTATGAATAATTCATTTTGTTTTGAATGAAACCTTTTAGCTGACGAGAACCGAAGTTTTACAATAAATAATAAAAATGTAGTATATTTTATGTTACAAGTTTTCCCACTATTAGTACAGTTTTGTGCCAAAGTTTCGTACACAATTAATGCAAAGTTATCGTACAAGTTTTGATTTTTACCTGGAATCAACTTTTGAAAAATTTCTGCAAGGTTATGTTAATTTTTTTAGACAGAAACAGCTGTTACGTGAACAAAGGCGGCTGCAGCCAAATCTGCGAGGAAGAGGGCGGAAAGTTTCTTAGGTGTCGCTGCTATCGCGGCTACGAACTCGGCGACGATCGACGCACGTGCTACGGTATGTTATATTGAAGATATCGATTTATTTTATTTTGGATCAATTTAATTTACACCACTGTGTACAGAGAGTACAACAGTGCATAGGAAGATTAAATCGGCTCCATTACAATTAAATATTTTGTGAGAATAGAGAAAATCTTCCTATATATTCTCTTGTGTCGAGACTATTTTTTGAGATTTTTAAATTTTATATATCGTTATTGGCTGACCGGCTTGTTATCGGTAAAAATCCATAAATATTCAAAACTAAACAATTTTTTTTTATTTTCTTTAATTTTTATTTCTGGCATATATTTGTTTAAAACTTTTTTAGAATTTATTTAAAAACAAAAAACAAGCTCCAAAATAAGTGTGTTGCAATAAATTTCTTTAATAATAATCAGTGTTAGCAAGTCTTGTTTCATTTTTTAAGTTATTTGGAAACATTTGACAAAGAATATCTTATCACTATTTTATTACACCAACTTCATTTGGTCCCTTCGGATCAAACTGCCAAATACAGAGATGATTTTTCTATCGCTTTCTTTTTGTTTGGATTTTTTTAAAAATTAGTATTGATTTAAGTGATTTTTAAAGTTAAAAACTTAAAAAAAGAAAGTATTTTATAGTTTTTATTTAAGAAAATTATTGTATTTTACATTTTTTTAGAAAAAAGGCTTAATAAAATTAAAAAGTTTTTAATAAAGGTTAAATATGTTAGTGTTTTAATAAACCTTCAATATGTTTTTAAATAGGAATAAAACCATTAAGTTTTATTTAAATTGTGATCTCCAAAATACCTATCGAAACCTAATCCTGAAACTAATTGTTTTTTAACCACTAACAGCATGTTCACTGACGCGGTTAAGTTGGCCAGTTTTAAAAAAATTTCATTGCTTGAATTATTTTTTTAAAAAACCTCATCAATTTTCTGGTTTGAAAAAAAAAGAATTATAATTTTTTTAACAATATGATAGATGCAACCTAATAATAAACCTAATAACTTTGGAACCTAATAATTGACTATTTAGATATTAAAATCGTTAGATAGATTTTGAAACATTTTAAAATTTTTTTAAAATTTCATTTTAAAAGTATTTTATGTTAATACAACCCGGCAAATATATAATTGAAATCAAAAAAATATTGTTTAAAAACTATTAAAAAGTGTGTAAATTTGGCTATTTAACAAGCGGCTAAGTAGCTGGTAAGTAGGTAACCATTCGCGATTGTTACGGCGGTTTAGACGCGCTGTGTGTATGGCGTTTCTCTGTTCAGTCAGTGTGTAAATGCGGACGCGGAAGGTGGATGACGCCATGTTTAACATTGAACAGCGCTGGTGCGACTTCCCCACCCTGTTTTAAACGCGCTTTTTGGCCTTGACAATTTTAATAGGTTTACATGCGTTTAGTGGATCGGTCTCCAAAAATCGCTGGTATAAATCCAGGCTTTCGGAGTGATTATTTAATTCAATTAAAAAATAGTTTCTAATAGTTATTTTGAATATTTTAGAGATCTTAACACGGTAAAAACAGGGCGCGCCTCATTTGGGAAAACAGGTTTTGATTTGCTACCTGCACCCATCAAAAATATTGTCCTACCTGCATCTGATGCCGATATAGCTTCCTACTCACATTTATATGCTTAACATAGGCAGTGCCCCTTGCCTCTTACCTGCTTTCTGAACAGTTTTAACTGCCTCCGTTCTGCTTCATATCAGCCCCGAAGACATTTTTTTCTTACATTTTTTACCTGCCTTCACCCTGCATTGTACCTGCCTCCGAAGCAAGTTTCGTGCTTCCTACTTGCAGCAAACCTAGCGGTCGAAGCTTCAAAAGCCGCCTTTACCGTTATAAAATAAAAATAATTTAACCCTCAGAAATATAATAATTCCGAGTTAATACATTGTTATATTGTTTAGCTAGAGATCCTTGCACCGAAAGAAACGGAGGTTGCCATCATCATTGTGTCAACGAAAACGGTCGCGCGCGTTGTCAGTGCTACCCCGGATACCAACTGGCCTACGATCAACGCTCGTGCAGAGGTTAGCTTTAAAATAAATTAAAATAAATTTTGCGTTTAATTCGATGTATGTTCTGTCGAACGGAGCAGTTGTGGAATTTTTAAAACGCATTGTTTGAATAGGATCTACGATACGACAGAGACACAACGATACGGCGACACGACGGTCCGGACGGGGTACCAAACGACCGTCCTGAAATGAAACAGGACAGTCCCGCGACACGACGGTTCCCAGTACATAATGCGTTTCCTACAGCTGGAAATAATGTTACGTTTTCAATGAGAAATTGCGCGTTTTTCTACCTTCTATTGCCATCAAGTTTTAACGTAGAGAGCTTTTTAATTTTATTTTAAAAACAAACATGTAATATAAATGTATTTTTTAACAGCACTTATTTGGCACTAAAAAAATATTACATTCTGCATAATACCTTCGGAAAGAATATCTTCGGAAACGTTTTTAAATTCATAACAAAAGTAAACTTCGTTTTTCCTAAGCCTAAGCGAAACCTTAAAATCAAGCTAAAAAAAAACAAAAAAAAAATCCTTTATAAAAACCTTAAAAAATTTTAAAAGTGCCAAATAATTTACTCCTTAAAGAAGAAGATATTTTTTCGAAGATATTTTGAAGAAAATATTTCTTTGGGACACCTACATACCCCCCGCAATACTAAAAAGCATTTCTATTCGTAATAATTTTCAGTCAACGATTGATTAATCGTAAAAATTATATATTATTTTCAAAATATAAGTATATTTATAGCATTTACGATAATATAACTTATTTTGTTAAATGTTATCAGTCTTGTATTGCATTAAAATATAATTAAAGTGGGTTACTCGTTAAATGCAAAAAGTTTTAGCTTGTTTAAAGAAGATAAATCCAATTCAAAATTTAAAATCGAAACAAAAACAAAATTTTTAAGAGTACAAAAGAATGAATAAAACTGTATTCGAAATTATTTTTAACTTAAGATAGGAAATTTTTTAAAATCATTTGTTTATTTTATTTTGTCTAATTTATTAGGTTTGCACGTCTTTTAATACTGTAAAAATATTGTTTTTTGTTTACTTTGCAACAGTAGCATTGCCGACGCATTTTTCTAGACGGTCGTGTCGTACCTTTCTCTCACTCCTAGGACCGTCGTGTCGTACCCTAGTCTCTCGGGACCGTCGTGTCGTGGGATCGTCGTGTCGCGCTCCCTTTTTACATAAACTAACTTTATTATAATATGATTAAGTATAAATATCACATCTCAGTCAAGTCGAGGTTGTGGCGCAGTGGGAGAACTCAGGTCTTGCATAGTGAAGGTTTCATCGACTGAGACATGCCACATTATGATAATATCAAAAATATATAATATATTATGTTATATAATTTTAATAATATTGCTTGTATGTTAATAATATCTAGTTGTGTAGTTAGGGTCGAATAACATCGGCTTTGCGTTCACTGCTTTATTTAAAAAAATTTGCGGATTGTTTTTTTACTTCCTCCGTATGCCATGAAAAAAAGTGAATATGACAGTTTTTTTTTATTTAAAGGCTAATACTTATATATGTGTAAAAGACCTTTTGAAATCTAACAGCAAGAATAAATAACACAAGAGAATGTCCGACTATACATTAAATTTTTGACCAAAATTTTGCGAGAAAAGTCGAACTTTTGAATTCGTGTGCGACTTTTCTCGCAAAAATCCGCCATTTTCTGCTAGTTTTTCCGCGCTGCGATTTTTAAAACAGTGTTAGTTTTCTCGCAGTGGGGATTGCGACTTCTTTCGCACTCTATGCTGCTTTATTCGCACTGCAATTATTTTCGCACTGCGAGTCTGGCTGCTCAACAAAAAAAATACAGACGCTGGTAGTCATTTTCAATGGAGTAAAACACTTCGAAACTTGTTTTATTTAATTTTAAAACGTTGGAAAGTTACTTTATTTTATTAAAACTAAAAAGTTTTAACATGTTAAGGTAAAAAAAACGACTTTTACTCATTTAAACACAAAATTTTGCTCCGCTTTGTTATTATTTTTTTTTGTTGTGCAGCCCGACTCGCAGTGCGAAATTAATCGCAGTGCAAATAAGCAGCATAGAGTGCGAAAGAAGTCGCAGTACCCACTGCGAGAAAACTAACACTGTGTAAAAAATTGCAGCGCGGGAAAACTTGCAGAAAATGACGGATTTTTGCGAGAAAAGTCGCACACGAATTCAAAATTGTGGCTTTTTTTGCAAAATTTTAGTCAAAAATTTAGTGTACTGTCGGACATTCTCTTGTGTTATATATTCTTGCTAACACTAAAGTATTTAAATCTAAAAGTGCAGTGGTGTCTTTATACATTAATTTACAAAGGTAAATAAGTAATATAAGGTTTTTTTATGCAATGTGCGTTAAATATCCAATTAGAACTAGCCGCAGGACTGTTTTTTTAGAACACTTAAAAAACTTATAAGAGGAAGTCTAAGAGGAAATTGGAGCCCAGAAAGCATTACGTTAGTCGCATTTTAGTAATTTTAAGAACTGACATGTTTTTTATCTATTACGTTTTTAACATGATTTTAGTGTTTAGTTTTATAGACCCAATTTCCAAACTTTAGCGTTAAGTATGTTTATAAAATACATGACATTTTCAAGTTGCCTCGGTCCTTCTTTTTCAAATAAAAAATCAGTGATATAAAAACAAAACAGAAGGGTTAATATTTTTTAGATTTACTGATTTAGGTTGCTTTAATTATATCTGCTATATTTATGAACTAAATGAGTGTGAAATGGTAAAAGCCGTAAGCATTTTGTGTAATTATATCTTATATCATTTCTCAGACTATACACAAACAAGAACATTTTTGTAACTTTATCTAATACATTAATTGAAAACAATACCATTTTAAAAAAGAGAATTTCTAATTTTTTAACAACTTTACACCTTTACAAATGATGCACAATTTTTAAATATTGTAAGTTTTGGCAGAATGTTAAACAAAATCAAAACAATTTTTATTACAACAATTTTTTTAGTAGAAAACAACACGGAAATGAATTCATTATTATAAGTCACTTTTAGCCGCTACAATCAAAATATAACAAAGTATACATCAAAATAATCAAGTAGCTATTTATAAACAAAAAAGCGTAACCCGCATACCCGATTTGTACATGCTTTGCCTCTTATAATGAATGAATCAATGTCCGACTTTTAACACACTTAAAAAAAGCTAAACAAAGTATTGCTTTTGTTTGTTTGTGGTTTATTTATAAGGATATAAAAACCACAAACATCACCTAAGGATGTAAAAATACTTCAGATTTGCAAGAAATTTTGGTTTGTTTGGGTCAACAATGATATCCTAAAATTACTAGTTTCATTATAAAATTTTAATAATTCAAAAAAAAACTTCTTTAAATTTTTCTCAATATACTATTTATAATTGTTTGACCTTATTCTAAAGGAATATATTAAATTTATAGGCACCTTGCACTAGAACTCGGTTTATACATGAATTATGCAATATACATAAGTGTCAACATAATGGGTAATTACCGTAATTCCTACTTATCTTTTGTAGTATGCAGATCAACCCTCGAAAGGGCGCAAAATTTCGATCTGTTGATCTGCATACTACGAAAGATCAGTAGGAGATACGGTAAATATCCATTATTGTGACGCTTATGTATATTCCATGCTTCATGTATAAACCGAGTTCCAGTGCAAGGTGGCTATATATTTTGTTTTAAAATTTTATTATTTCGTTTAAAAAAACAGAGTACTCTCTTAAATTTTTATCGCCTAAAAATGGCAGACTATATTCAGCCACCATTGATTCTGCCAAACTGGCAGAGAGTTTTCCCAAAAATGGCAGACAAAAGTTCACCAAATTTAAAATCCTAAAAAATACGCCGCCATCTTTTTTTGTTCATCGCGTGTCGCGTGTTCATCGCGTGTTGTTAAGTTATTGGTATTTTTATTAATGATTGGAACAAAAAAAGAAATGTTTTAAGGTATGTTTTTTTCTTTACACGTTTTTTCACGTATTTTAATATTTTTGTGCTTTAATTTTGCTGTTTTATAAAAAAGATGTCTATTTCTTCACATTTTGAAATTCAAAAATTGAAATTCCCCTCTATCAAAAATTACGATTTTATCTCTGCAAATTTTTTTTTCTTTTAAGGAACCGTACAAAAAGTCCATAAAATAATTGACACCAGGCTAAATTTACGATAAAGGGTATAAATTGACCAATAAAATAAGTTGTGTTAATTGACCATGAAAATAATGCGTTTACAATATTTTTGTTAAATTTTAATTCATAGATGACATAAATGAAACCTATTGATTTGAATTCTAGCTTAATTTTAAAGCTAGGGTTGCTCAGGAAACGTAACACCTTTGTTTGCATGTTTTTATTATTGAAGAAAATTATTTAAAAATCGGTTTGCAAACGCATTTCTGCATTTCGTGTTTAATTAACACTCTTTGATGGTCTATCTTGCAATGACTAATTAAATCTTCTATGGTCAATTTGCACGTAACTCTTTATAAAGTACCATATATTTGCAACCAAAAAGCGTGTAATTTATCTCAGAATGTGTTGCACAGGTTGAACAGTGTTGCAAACTAGCGTTTTCACGTGAATTTGTTTCTAATTCCTAAATTTATAAGCGATAAGTAATATTTTCACGTGAATTTCACGAATTACAAATTTGTTTCTTTTAAAATGGTATAATAATTATTATTAGTCAAATTTACTTATTTATTAATGATCCATAAAATGAAGCAATCTTAAAAATATTTCGCATCAAAGAATTCTTGGTAGCCAAAAATATAAATTTTAAATACAATTCAGCTTCAACCAGACTACTCTTTGAATGAAATACTTAAAATGAAAGACTACTAATGAATGAATAAGACTACTTTTCGCAAAAAAGAAAGAAAAAGTGGTCTTTTTTTGCATTGAATTTTACTCGTTTTATACCCATTGGGATACTAATCCTCAAAATATCACTTTTTAATAGTTTTACTTCGTGATTAATTAAGGTTTATATTCGTGTTAATCCCATGGTCACGTTGCTCTCAAAAAATATCACTTTAAAAGAATTTACCTTCACGCTGATATAAAAACATGTGATTATTGCATACTTTTACCTCATGGTAAACTAATTTGGCACTCCCAAGATATCCCTCAAAAAGTGGATTAAATATATATGGGTTAATTTATACTCGTTTTAATCCCATGGTCACGCTGATTTCAAAAATATTACTCTTGAATCATTTTACCTCGTGGTTACCTATTTTCACACACGCAGGAAATCCCCCCACAAAAAATTGCATTGGGGATTTTTGTATTCTTCATTTACTAGTTTGAGTTTATGTTACTTATAAAAAATATCACTCCAAAATTCCACGGTTACGTTGATCCTAAAAATATCACTCTCAAAATAATTTTACCTCGTGGTTACCCATTTTGGCACAACCCTGACCACCCCCCAAATTGCGTTGGAGATTTATGCGTTGTGTTTATACTCGTTTTAATCCCATAGTCACGCTGATCCCAAAAATATCACTTTTGAATAATTTTACCTTGTGGTTACCCATTTTGGCACCCCCAGGATACCCCCCAAAAATTGCATAGTAGATTTATGCGTTGTGTTTATATTCATTTCAATCCCACGGTTATGATAATCACAAATATAGTCTTATTGAATAATTTTATCTTGTGGTTACCCATTTTGGCATCCCCAGGGTACCACCCCCCCCAAAAAAAAATCATTGGAGTTTTATGCGTTGCGTTTATACTCGTTTTAATCCCACAGTCACACTGATCCCAAAAATATCATTCTCAAATAATTTTACCTTATGGTAACCATTTTGACACACCCATCACCACCCCCAAAAATAGAATTGGAGATTTATGTGTTGTGTTTGTACTCGTTTTAATCCAACAGTCACGCTAATCACAGATATATTACTATTGAATAATTTTACCTAGTGATTACCCATTTTGGAACCCCCAGGGTACCCCTCCCCCATAAAAAATTCCATTGGAGATTTATGCCTTGTGTTTGTACTCGTTTTAATCCCATAGTCACGCTGATTCCAAAAATATCACTTCCAAATAATTTTACCGTGTGGTTACCCATTTTAGCACACCCATCACCACCTCCAAAAATGGGATTGGAGATTTATGTGTTGTGTTTGTACTCGTTTTAATCCCATAGTCACGCTGATCCAAAAATATCACTCTTAAATAATTTTACTGTGTGGTTACCCCTTTTGGCATACCCCTGACCACCCCCAAAAATTGCATTAGAGATTTTTGCGTTGTGTTTGTACTCGTTTTAATCCCATAGTCACACTGATCCCAAAAATATCACTCTCAAATAATTTTATCGTGTGGTTACCCATTTTGGCACACCCATCACCACCCCCAAAAATTCCATATGAGATTTATGCCTTGTGTTTGTACTCGTTTTAATCCCATAGTCACGCTGATTCCAAAAATATCACTTCCAAATAATTTTACCGTGTGGTTACCCATTTTAGCACACCCATCACCACCCCCAAAAAATTCCATTGGAGATTTATGCATTGTGTTTGTACTCGTTTTAATCCCATAGTCACGCTGATTCCAAAAATATTACTCTTGAATAATTTTACCTTGTGGTTACCCATTTTGGCACACCCA
>JASAMX010030402.1:0-13775 GCA_030248175.1 Microlaimidae sp. YZB2_3 | reverse complement strand
GTATTGCCATGTATGCCTTAACTATTGAGCGGCAAACTCAAATTTGAAATTGAAAAACTGAGATAAATTGTTAATTTAAACTACCCGCGAAGCGGGGAAAATTTGGTTTTTTGACTATTAATATGCTTTTGGAAGGCATCAGGAAAGTTTCTGTATTAATATTTAACAAAAAATTTTCTCTCCCAAAATTCAAAAAAACGTAAGGGTCCCTCCCCCCTTACGAAAAAATCCGGCTTCGCCGGATTTTGGGTCCCCTGGGCACGCAACTGAAAGGCACCAGGAAACCTAAATTTAAGTACTTAATCTTTATTTATTTTCTGTTGTTTTTTTAAATAAATACAACAAAATAAAATAGTTTTAGGTATTTTATTACCAATTATTAAAAATCCTAAAAAAAACCGCTTTTTTATATCAAAAAAGTGGTTGAATCGTGACTTCCTGCTCTTTGATACTGCCGCTTTTATGCAAATATTTTCACACAAAACAAAAATACAATATTTTTAAACTCACTGCACTAATGTTTTGAATTATAAATACATTCTTTTTTATAAATTAGAGCCTTAATGAACCTAAATCACTTTGAATAATGCATTTTAGATAGCTTTAATACATTACAGACTGATTTGGAAAAAAAATTTTTTTTTCTAATTTTTTAAAAAAACCAAAGGGGGGACGGGACCCTTACAAAATTTTTTGCCTTCCCAGAATTTGAGGGGGGGATTAATCCCCCCAATCCCCCCCCCTGGCTACGGACTTGTGTCTTCAAGACTGAATATGCTTTTATTGGCTTCTGTTACATTGATTATTATTAGCTTTTTGTGTTTTCATTATTGCTATTTTATTTTGTTGGCATATTATATTGTTTCCATTATTTTGCCTTGATTTTAGTAAATTTTTAATTAGCTATTTTGGTTAAAGTTTTGTTTATGGAGTTGAAACCTCTTCAAAATGATATAATTATAAATTATATCTACATATGTATCAAATATATACATATTAAATTATTACTATGATCCGTTCCGGCCAGACCAAAAAATCCCGGTCCGGTCGGGCCCTAGCTGTTTTGCTTTCCTCCCATACTAAAAACTAAAAATGTGAAAATATGTTAGATCTTAGCAGATTAATTTTTTTTCAGTTATTTGAGACGTATTTAGTGGACATTAATTTATAACTGGAGATTTTATTTTAGGCTGCATCCTTGGCTCTTCATAAATATCCAGTTTTAAATTCCAGTGTCGACGAGCAATTAGAAAATCTTACGTATAAAGTAACTTTTGTTTCTTTGCAATCGAATTTTTTGCACCACAAAAAACAACTTGCGCATGTGTGACTTTTTTAGCGAAATTTTGTTCAGAAATTTATTTTTCAGTCGGAAATTCGCTTGTGTTCACAGATTTACGCTAGAGGGCTTATTATAAAAGTATAACTTTTTAATTAAACATTCTTTTTTTGCGTGAGGACTTTTGAATTGTTTGGATATAAAATTTTGGGTGTAGGGTAACTGACTTAATTTCGGCCACCTTTTTTTATTTTTTTGAATAAGTTTTTTCTGGCTTTTTCAATCAAGCCAAAATTTGGCCTAAAAATCAAACAATAGCTATATTTGTTATTCCAGTACAAAATTTGAATATTTCTGTTACACTTAAAAATCAGTGAAGGTTTAAACTTTTTTTTTTAAAGTGGCCGAAGTTAAGGCGCGTGCCATTTATTTCGGCCACCTACAAAAAACTGGTCATAACTATTGCCTAAACGAACAATAAAAATTTCTAAAGGTTGCACATTTACCCTTAGGTATTGTTCTCGGTACATATAACTTAATTTTTCCCGTTTGCGAACTTTAATAGTTATTAGCAAAATTTTAAATAATTATGTCAAAACCTTAAAAAAACAAGTTTTAATAATTTGTATTTTTTGTTTAATTTTTATTTTTGGCTTAAAAACGTCAAAACAAAGTCAAACGAGCAAAAAAAATTCTTTATAAAAACGGTAGTACAATGATATTTAAAAACAGCAAAAACGGCAGGTTCCTTTACCTAAATTTTCAGGTGACCGAAATTAACGGAATCTTAAAATGCGCAGTTAGTCAAACGCATTGCAAAATGATTTTGAAGAAAATATCAAAACATCAAAATTAACAACTTTGAGCCGTAAATAAAAGATATTTTAAGGTTATATATTGCTTCTTTCTAAATTTGATGCAGTTTAAACACAAAGCAAAAATTAGGAAAATTACAAAAATTCACTTTATGTATCAAAATGTTGATAATGTAAAATAACAAAAATCAAAAACTTTTGCAAAAACACTTTATTCAACATTAATCCAGTTACTTTTGTGCTAGTTCTTTTGTGTTTTAAAAATAAGCCAATTTTCGAACACCTTAAATTGGTGGCCGAAATTAAGGCGTGGTCGAAATTAATTCAGTTACCCTATTCGTGAAAAATAAAGACAAAAAAAACAAAACGACTATTATATTTTCCGCGTTTCAGCCACGATTAATTATAAAGAATCACAATGTGGTTTAAATTTGTTTTTAGCCAGTCGTCATTAAGCTTCTGATCATGCATGACCTGTGTTGCATCAGATAACGTCAGAAATAGCGTTTTAAATATTTTTTGTCTTAAATACCAACCACATTTATCTAAAAACATTTTTTGGAGTTTTACAGCCCTATATTGGCACTTTTTCCGTGTACCGTGGGCGTGGACTAACTATTAATATTCTATTTCTATTGTTAAATAGTTACTATTTAAATCGAAATAAATTTAAAAAAAATAATTGTTTTCAATATTTAGGCGGCTCACAATATCTGCGTAGCCATGGACACCCAATACGGATTGGTCGTTCCGAATATCAAGCACTGCGAACAGTTGAACCTCTGGGAAATTGCCGCGGAGCTCAATCGACTGCGCAAAGCCGGAACCGAGGGTAACCTTAGCACTCAGGACCTAACAGGCGGCACGTTCACGCTGTCAAACGTCGGATCGGTAATGTAATTTTTGGTTTTTTTTAAAATTAGAGAGGAAAAAATCCATGGGGGCAGGAGAGAGAAAGGTTTTTTTTTAGGGTTATACTTATACATATACCATCCCCACCCCCAAAAAAAACAAAACACTAAGCTGACGAACCCCTCCCACCCTTCCCTCTAAATTTTTTGGTAAGCCCAGACTACCTCTATTATTTGGGGGTTTCAGTACAAAAAACGCTAAAAATTGAGAATATTTGAGATCTGTTCCAAACAAAATTTTTTAGTACACCTACCAAATTTGCTGGGTCCGGTATCGTATATAGCCCACCCCACCCCCCAAAAAAACAGTCGGGGAGGCTGCTGATTTATAAAAGAATCTGTAATGTAGCTTCACTCTTTAATTAGTGATAAAAAGGAAATTGAGCAACGGGAATGTAAAAGGAGGCACTGGGTGGTACAGGATTCGGAATAATTGTTGTTTTTCTTTAAATAAAGAAAAAAGTTTTGGAAGCAAATTTTTTATTGTTACATAGTAGAATGATCAAAAGATTGTTGTCACTTTTAATTTTATTTTAAAACAATAATTATTGTATTTGCAATTTATAAAATACTCTTCCCCTAAATCCTTTAAAAACGTCTGCATGTATCATGCTGCACGGAGCCCATATAATTTTTTATAGTGCGAGACGATAAAAACTTCGATACCTTACTATAATATGGTATAACTGAGCACTAAGTATCAAATCGAACAATGATTAGCATTAGGCGTGTAGAAATAAAAAGAAAACGATTGGAAAAAAAATACCTAAAGAATTTTTGTTATTTAAGACCTCAACATATTTAAAGTTGTTCCTTTTAGATTGGTGGTACTTACGCGTCACCGGTAATTTTCCCGCCGCAAGTGGCCATTGGAGCTTTAGGAAAAATGCAGGTAAAATAATCATGAATATTTTATGTGATGTTTAAACAAAGCTCGGTGCCTCCAAAGAGTGGCCTACCCAAGGAGCGGGAAAGCTGCCGCATACCCCTGCCGAAATCCAAAAAAATCTGGTGCCTTCATGTTTCCTGGCTAGTTTTATACGCTGCCAGACCGCTAGATCAAGGGCGTAGCCAAGGGGGGTTGTAGGGGTGGCAACCCCCCCTTTTGGGTTGGCGGAGGCGGAGGTAAAAATTTGGGGGTCCGAAGAGAACAATTTTAAAAAATTTCCTCGCGCTTCGCTCCGCTCAGCGCTCGACATTTATATACCTTTTTACAACATTTAAGTGATGTTTTTAATGAATTTTAAAGACAATTTTAGAAAATTTTTTCGTGCTATCGCACGATTTTTAATGTTATACCTTTTTAAACCGAAAATTTTTCAAGTTTAACTTAAAAAACAAAGCAAATAACAACAAAAAGAATCACTTAACGCGAAGCGCAAAAATTTTATCCTTTTTTAATGTTTTTTATGGTATTTGGAAAATTTGGAGTACAACCCCCTACAACCCTCCCCCCTTAGAAAATTTGTATGGAGTGAACCCCTTCCCCTCTTTTCGAAATCCTGGCTACGCCCCTGCGCTAGATATTTTTAAAAGGAGTCGCTTGCGATCCACTGCTTAATTATTTAGGTCTAGCCTAGCAGCACCAAAATTTGCACAAAAAGTCCTGTTTGTCGATGCTTCGCTAAAAAAAATTTATGAGGCTAAATTCGTGTTTGCCTTCATAAACATTCTTTTTAATCTGCAAAAAATTATTTCCCTTGTTTTTCGTTTTTATGTTTTTTTTCTTTCTGATACATGTAAAACCAGGTGGAAGTTAAAGGTAAATGCCTGCCCTTCTCAGAATTTGAGGGAGTTAACCTTCCAACCTCCTTTGTAAATAGTTCACAATGGGTTAATACGGGAAGTAAAGAATCGATTGACAACACTGCTTAACAAATTGTGCTCTGCCACCCCCTCCCCTGGGGTTTTTAACATGGAGGGAGGGGGCAATTTTTTTGAAACAAGAATGCGGAATAAAAGGGGGCGGTGAAGAAAAAGAAAAATGCGAAAGAAAAACAGAAAAAAACGACAAAAAAAACGAAATTCAAGATAAAAATCTAAAATTGCTTAACTGTGTTTAAATAAGTTAAAAACTGTAAAAATTTCTGGAAAATAAGTTAAAAATGACTCTTTATTTGATTTTTATTTTTTCGTCCAAAGGGCGGGCATTTCCGGACCGAAGCACAGATCTGTTTTAATACGCCTGTCGGCAGGTTTTTTTCCAAACCGGTTACAGCGAGTTTTTGAGGGTTGATCTTGATATTGACAAAAACTTAAAACTTTTTGTTTAAGGGTTCGTTGATAACGGGTTAGTACGGGTTTTTTAACCGACGAATAATAATAAAATTTGATTAATAATCAGACCTGTGCACGGTCTGGAAATGCCCCCCCGCCTAAAATGAAAAAGTACCCTAAAATTATGACGCCATTTTTGACCTATGATGACGCCATCATCGAAATTTTTTTGCAGTTTTTAGCCTATTTCAATGTATTTTAAGCCATTTCAGACCTATTTTTACCTTATTTTCGTTTTTTTGTCCCTTTTTTCTCTTTTCCCTTCTTTTTTTCTTTTTTTTTCTCCTTTTTTTCTCTTTTTTTTTCTTTCCCCCTGCTTGCCCCCCGTTTTATTGCCCCCGTTTCAAAAAAGTTGCCCCCTCCCATCTCCCATGCCCCCCCCCGTTTTGGAAATGCCCCCTCGTCCTACGTAAAACTTATCGCGGTAAACTCTTAACATGACCTAAGTCGTACTTCGGTCATACATAATTTTTGTGCGCGAATAGTGCCCAGTGAACGAACAAATTGAAATGGTTAAAGCTGTACGGTAGCAATATGCAAATTTTTGCAATATGAAATATGCTACGTTATACACTCTATCCGTCAGAAAACTGCATAATTGCTACCGTACAGCTTTAACCATTTCAATTTGTTTGCTAACTGGTCTCCACTCGCGCAAAAAAATAATGTATGACCGGGGCGACCAGGACGTAAAGGGGGGGGGGACGTATTCAATACATACGATAGGGGGGGGGGGGGGGGGGGGGCTGAAAATAAACAAACAAAAGAAAGAAAGAAAGAAAAAAAGGGAGGGATTTATTTCGTACGCCGGGCGAGGGGAGTCTCTTTGTGGTGATATGCGCTGTGTTTTATGAGATACACGAGAAAATTTCGGGTTAAAAAGGGAAAAAAATAAAAATCGGGGGGAAGGAACGAAAAATTTCTATACTCGTGTCTGAGATATACAAAAAACATAACACAAATGTGGTGAAAAGGTGTATAAAAGTGGAGAGCGGAGAGGGGAGAGAAGCGAGAGAAAATAAAATAGATTGTTCGTTCGCCCAAAATTTTCCCCCCCCCCAAAAAAAAGGGGGTGGCGCCCCCCCCAACCCCCCTGGCTACGCCCTTGTGTATGACGGAGGTACAGCATGGCAGGCCATTCGAAAAATTCACGGTTGTAACCGAGGAAAAGGCAATTACGGGAAGGGGTTAAGAAAAGCTTATTTCAGGTGGAGCCGCGATACAACGCTACCGGCGAATTAAAGCCGAGCAGTTTGGTTCGGGTGAGCTGGTCAGCGGATCACAGGGTGATAGACGGGGCTACGATAGCCCGCTTCTCCAATGTCTGGAAGGAGTACCTGGAGAACCCGGCGCTTATGATCGCGGAAATGAAGTGATGCCATCGCATCACTCGTCGCTCGCTCATCTGTTATGAATCGAACATCACAGCGTGTGAAAGATAAAGTCGTCAGCGGATTTTCCAATTTAGGAATTTTTTACTCCAGAAGTCTGAAGTCAAATAAAGCTGTGTTGAATAAAAAACGAATTAAGAGTTTGAGAATTAACTTTAACTCAACAAAAATTTTAATAATGTATATTCCAACCCCACCGACTGAAACGTTTAACCCAGATTTGGGGTGTATTCTTTAAATATATAATTGTAGCATTTTTAGTACTGGTATTTTTAATTTTTTTTAAGAAATGACTAGGGTTCTCCCTGACTGGTATGGTCATGGTGTGGCTAGTTTCAAGGTTTTTTGGGGTATAACCATAGCACCCCAGCCTCACTACTCCCTTGCCCACGCATGCTTAAAACCATCCTCATTAAATTTAATGGTGTTATATACCAACCAATATATTTGTTCTTCACTCCATAGTCCATACTGATTAATGAGGGGAAATGTCGATGTAAACAAAACTTGAATGATTTTTGTTGTGCATGCATTTGTGTTTTTCAGGGTTGTCGATCCTATATATTCCATGTTTGTGCAGAGGTTAGGCTCATATGACAGTTTGTTCGCATACGGCAAGGCAACTGTAACTTGTGCTGTGGTGCAGGTGCAGATATGTATAAATTTTTTAATACAGACAAAAATCCCCACTGAACAAAACATATTCATATAATTAGGAATCATTTTACCATTTTGAGCATCACAGTATATATTTTACATTACTAAGAAAAAAATTATACTATTTTTGTAGGTCGAAACGGGTGTTTAACGAAATTATACAAAAAAATTTTTTATATATAACAGCAGAATACAAATATACAGGTTTGTGCACTGTTTTTTTTTCAAACTAGATAGAAATATCGTGACACCACACCGGTATAGAAGGTTAATGTCGCTAAACGAAAAAAAAATTATAGCGTAATTTAAAGCACAACCAATTATCAATATAACTTCAAGGCTGTTTTATCTATTTGTCTTTTGTATTCATACAAAATGTTAATTTTTTTTACAAGACTTAAGTTAATTTAAAGGTGCGGTACCGAGTCAAATTTTTTGTCTTCTATTTTAATTATTTTTTTGTGTGAACCTTACCCCTGCCCCGCCCCTAATATCCCACAAAAAATTTTTTATCAAAATATTTCCTGTAATTCAGGAGATATCACCCTCCAAAAGTGACGTTTTTCGACAATTCTGTAATTGAAAGATTGCTCAATGGGTATTAAAAATTTTAATTACAATAATTATGCACTCAAAGAAATCGCCTACTCTTTACTTTAATTTCATATCTTGATCGTTAAGATTGGTGCAGTATTTGTCGAGATATTGCGTTTCCCGTACAAAAAAAACCGCGATTTTTTTCATTAAAAACACCAAACGACGGCATTGATTTGTTGAAACTTGCCCAACATTTTTTGCCGACACTTCGTATTTTTAGCGAAAAAAACGCTGTTTTTGTATGGGAAACGCAATATTTCAACAAATATTGCACCCATCGTAACAATTAAGGTATAAAATTAAAGTAGAAAGTAGCCTCTTTTTAAGTGTATATTTTGTAAATTAAATTTCTGTACCCAATGAGCAATCTTTCAAGTACAAAATTGTCTAAAAAAGCCATTTTTGGAGTTTATGTAGGGTAGTGCATTTAATTTCGGCACTTTTTCGTTTTTCAAATGTAACTTTTCACTGTATGGCCCGATTTTTATGTTTGATAGCTCATTTTAAAGCTTTTACGATACTGCGTTGCGTCATAAAAGTTTCAATGTATAAAAGTTGCTTTTTACTTAATTAAATCAGTTTTTAAAAAAATGGAAAATTGATTGTTACTTTACAAACAATCAATTGTTTCTCAATCAAAAAATCATCATTTTCAAAAACTTAAAAGCCTATCATTATCTCCAGACAGCTTTCTTTAATTTAAGCTTCTATTTGTTGTTCAACGTGTAACTGGCAAAAAGTTACAGCTAAATTGCCAACTGGTATCAAAATGAGCAAAATTTGGGGAAAAAGTGCATTTAATTTCGGCACTTTTTAAAAGGACCCCCTTAATCGAGTTTAAGTGAAGTGCTAAGACCCCTACACATTTCAACGTTGTCTTTAACTATTTATAACTACAATTTAAACTTGACCACTTAATTCAACCCGTTTTTACCTACAGCAATATGTGTGCCGAAATTACACTATTTTATTTTATAACGATTGCTCATCACAGACGCAACGTAGAACCACGGGGACTAAAAATTCGGAAAATACACTAAATTTTACCTGGACAGTTTAATTTTTAAATCAATTTATTGCGTAATCATGAAATGCCCATGTTCTAAAAACGAGTAACAATTTTATTTTTTGTAAATTACACAATTTCACATGAAAATATCATAACATAACAAATAAAAAGCTAACGACAGTCATCTACATATAATTAGCTCTCATTTGAGCTATCAAACGTCGTATTCCGTCCAGGATTACCAAAGATATAGTCCAAAATCAAAAATGCCCAATTGGGAAAAGTGCCGAAATTAAATGCACTACCCTATATCTTATAGCCATTATGTATATCTCCTGAACCATTAAATTTATTTTGATGAAAAAAGTTTGTGAGCTATTGGGGGCAGGGGTAATGTTTTTTGTACAAAAATTAATTACAATATAAGACAAAAAATTAAACTCTGTACCGCATCTTTAAGGGGATTGACAGCATTTCTATTCATTTAAGGTAGAACTTCACAGTTTTTTTTGACGACAGAACTTTTTGAATTACATCTTACTATACGTAGTTTGACCTGCTGATTCAATTTTTGACATTCATTTTTCTGTAAAAAAATGTTATCGTCCACAATCATCAACATCAATAAAATACATGTCAAAATTACAAAACATAAATAAAGTTTATTCTCAAAAATATTATTCTCAAAAATATTCTATTTTTTTCATTTTCTATTTAGCGTATATTAAATAATAAAACTTTTTTTTTAATTAAAAAGCTAAAAATTAAAAAAAAAATTTTTTTCGGCGTTAAAAATATGGTCGAGCGGCTCCTCGAACTCATGGATCCGAGTATCCGAGCGCGACGTACTAACCACTCGGCTACTAGGTCATCTGCAATTTTCAATTAAAAGCACCATTTAAAGGAATGGTTCAAAATGTAGTTTCTCGGCGTCAATTAAAAAAAATTAAACGAAAATTAAAAAAAATTGATTCGTTATTTTTAAACGAAAGTTTGGAAATAGTTAGATATAGGCTTTTACCATTTTTTTTTATTACAAACAATTAAAAAAGGACTTCAGGATTTTTTTACTATATATTTTTTGTAAAAAAAAGTCTTTTTTGCAATTTAAAAAAAATATTTTTTGTAAGAAAAGTCTTTTTTGCAATTAAAAAAAAATCCTGAGATCATTTTGAACCCAAACCACCTCTGAAAGTTGCCCCCTATATTACCCTAATTTATTATAAAATTGCGCCCAAAAATAACGAATCAATTTTTTTTTAAAAGGCCTTATTGTGGTTTTCAGAGGTAGACGTAGAATCCATGGACATTTGTTGCGAACTGGGCAAACTTTTCGGTGATGTTTTTATAACCACTGGATAGCACAGAGTACTTTTTATAGCACCCCACTGGGCCAAAAATTAATTTTTATGATGATATGCGACTTGTAGTCCAAGTGGTCAAAACTGTGAAGTTCTACCTTAAAAGGATTATTGGTAAAAGGTAACAATACCATCGTTAGGTACAGTGTTGCAAACATAGACCCGTTTTTCTTAATTTGGTGGATTTTAAGTTATTGTTTGTATGTTGATAACATTATATTATTTTAAAGAAATGTAACATTAATTATTAAGATGTAGTTATTAAACTTAAATGCCATCAAGAAGCGTCAAATTAGAAAAAGTAAAGTTTTTTGCAAAAACCTTAAAAAATTTTAAATGACTTGGAATGATCCGGTGCGAAATTTTAGATAATACTGTAAAGTAATTTTCAAATTAAAGTAAAAGCAAATTTAAATTAATTCTAATTCATACATACTAACCCGTTCCCATGATTGCCTTTTCCCTGGAGAAAAAGGTTTTTGTAAATGTATTAATTTCCGTTATTTTCGCTGGTAATGAGAGTGCGTTCCCGCGATTGCTTTTCCACCTGGTTTGGAACATCGCGAACGCACACATATTACCAGCGAAAATCATGGGAATTAACAGTGATGGGCAATTTCGGGCTCAGGATGTTCTGACCGAAATTTGGAATTCCGGTTCCGTTGGAAAATCTCAATTCCGGTTCCGGGGGTTCCGCAGTTCCACCCATCACTAGGAAATAATACATTTACAAGACCACATTTCACCGTCGTAACCGGGAAAAAAAGCAATCACAAGAACGGGTGAAGCATTTTTTTTTAATTTTGAAGAATATCCAAAGAATCCAATAAAAAACACTTGAAATTAAAATTTTAAGTTCTGTTTGTTTAAATTTAATTAAACATTACACTGATAATTTTGAATTATGTTTATGTTCAAAAAATAAGCTACTTATTTACAACATTTTTTTTAATTGCTTAAAACAAGAAAAAGTAAAATAAGCATTATGACAAAAACAAAATGCTGATCTGCTTATTTTTTAGGTAATATTAAAAATGACATCATTTCAAATTAATTAAATATTTTATTATTGGATTTATGCAAAAACTTTGAAGTTAGATCAGATGTGTCACTTCATGACAGGCTTCAAGTTTAGCCGTTTTTTATACTGTTGTTGTGATAAATTTATATTTTGTTTTTTCTATTGTTTTTGGGTTAATATTTCTACGAAAATAATTTTGGTCACCGGAATGAAACGTCAAGTGGCTATATAATACAGTCCGGAGCAGAAATAAAGGTCATTTTTCAGACGCAGGCAATAGCTGTTATGCACGCCTCCGCGCGAATAAGCGTTAGAGATTTCGGCATGAAGGGAAGCAGTGCAAAATAAAAACTTTGCATTTTGGCTATAGCCGGCCGCCTCCTCTAAGCACATATGCGCGTGCCCTCGCGCATATGCGTTCAAAGGCTTTTGCTGCTTTCCCTACATGAAGAATTCAAAACATTGTTTGTAAAGCATAAAAAAACCTTCAAACACAGTGTTCAAAGTTTAAAATAAAATTTATGTTACAAATTAAAGAAAAAAATATAAATACGTCTTATGTAAACGGGACCGGGACAATTTGCTCCCGCCAATTCGCTCCCGGCCAATTCGCTCCCGGGACAATTCGCTCCCGGGACAATTCGCTCCCGGGAGTTTTTATAAACGCAATCTTATCAAACCAACGTTATTAGGGACGATTCGCTCCCAAAAGTTTTTATAAACGGAAATCTTATCAAACCTACTTCATTAGGGACAATTCGCTCCCTGGAGAATTCATTCCCTGCTCAATTCGCTAACGGCATTTTTAATAAACTTGATTCTTTTAAAGTAATTCATTCAAACGAAATTAATGATTTTTTAGCTATTGTTTGTAAAAATGATGAGTAATTTATACAATGATTTAATTGTCATATAAACTAACCTATATTTTGTTAGACACACTTAAAAATAAATGAGCATAACGGAATGCGTAGTTTTTGTGTATTATATTGTAATTATAAAATGTATATTATATCCATTTAAAAAATTATTTTATTTAATTTTAATATATTTTATTATTTAATCATTCGTTCGCAAAAACAGCCAACTTGCACCATATTAAAGTGATTTTAAAAACCAAACTATGAATTTATTCCGATGTAAACAAACATTAGTGGTGTTGTCAGAATATGACATATTTTTTATTTATCTGTATTTTTAACACTGAACAATTTTCTTTTTAAATTGAAGGGTTTTGACTGTCGTGTTTTTTATTTATGGTTACCTGTATTTTTTAATTTTATTAATTATTAGATATAAAACACAAGAAAATATAAAAATCTTAGAGCATCATTGTATTGCTAATTAAAACTAAACTTGAAAAATGCTCTAAGAATAGAGCAGGAAAAAGGGACGATTTCTCCCTGGGCGTATGTTCAGAGTTCAGACAGTAAAGATGTTGACGAGTCTGCGAACTCCGTACTAACCCTCGGAAGTTTCAGCTTATTTCTGTGCTGACTTCATAAATAATTAAAGAGCAGTACCAGAAGATATTTGGTCAAATTTTATTTTGAACATTTTTTTAAATTCAAAAAAATAGTCCTGAAAATGCGGATAAAATAATTTAAAGCATGTTTTGAAATTAAAAAAAAGTGAGCGCTGCAGAGCCAGACAATGAACCCGGCGGCAAATTGATGCATGCACATAACACATTGGAAATTTACAAAACACAAATAATCTTTATTAATTATAATTATTTATATTATTTCTGCACCGAAGAGTTAAAACCTTAAAAAATTGACAAAAAAGTAAATAATTATAACAAGAATGAAAAAAAAAACAAATAAAAATTTTAATAAATTTTAAAAAATTTTAATCAATACAAATCTGCTTTCAAGCACTCGGAAAGTTTATTTCATATAACATGTAAAACATGAAAACTCATTCACAAAATTTAAAAATTTTTTAACTTTCAAAAACGCTTTCAAGATTTTCACATAAAGTTTATCCCAAAATGTGTGAAACATTATGGCGTGATATGTTATGGTGTGATATTTTGTTTTTTGCTTTGCTTTTTATTAAGATATTATTATTTATTATTGATATTTCTTCTTCAAGTTAAGCTAAAACAAAATATTGTATTAATTTAAAACAAAAAAGTTAAGCCTTTCTGGAATTGAAGTTTATTTTTTGAAAATTATTTGTATCTGTAAATAAGAAATTCGACATTTTGAAACAGGTTTCATAAAAAACAAATTGCGTTTGAACAAACAAACTGTTAATGCCAAGTTTTTTAATAAATTCTTGATTATTGCAAGAATTAGTTTATATTTTAATACAACTTATTTTTCTCATTGTGGAAAATTTTTTGATATACAGGGTAGCTGACTTAATTTCGGCCACCTTTTTTATTTTTTTGGATAAGTTTTTATGATTTTTCCAATCGACCCGAATTTTGGTCTAAAAATCGAACGATAC
>JASAMX010030401.1:0-14715 GCA_030248175.1 Microlaimidae sp. YZB2_3 | reverse complement strand
TGTTACATTCGTCACGTATTTGCTAGGTCCATCCAGTTGAAATTCTTGATTCTTTTTTTAAATTATACTGTTAATTTGTTTCAGCATCAGGATTTTAAAGGCCCTCAAAAATGTCATATAGTATTTGTTATCACTTCATATATGTTTTGCTCTGTAGAAATGGTTACGAATGGAGCTGTTTTAGCCAATTAGCGCTTGGAAAAAGAGTTGTTGTGTTAATGGTGTGTTTAAGAGTAAAAACGTGTTTGTTGGTTTTAAGTTTTTACAAGCGTGTTGCTGTTACAATGTGTTGCTTGTAACAGCATGTATAGCTTTATATTACTATCGTATTAAATAGCTTTTATAATTTTTAAATAGAAACTTACACTTTAAAACTGGCTTTTCCTTGATTTTATTAACGGTAATTGTGATATAGCGGATATAATTATATAGATAATGCCTATGCATTTAGGGAAATAATTTTTGTTATTTGATGCAATCATAATTTTGCTCTGCATTGTCCAAATATTTCGAACGACTGCCACACATTATAAAAGCAAACAAAAAAGAAGCAGAAGAACAATGTTATTTAGTTATATGTATAAAGCGTTTTTGATAATGTTTAAATATTGGCTTGCGGCTTTTCCTACTATTAATTTTTTTTTAGTTTTCCCAAAATTTATACCTTATTTTCCGTTGTCTTTAAATTGGTTTTTGTGTTCATAAAGAACATTAAAACTTATTATTTTTGGTGTTTTAATTGGCCCCGCAATTTTAAGCTTTTGGTACCTTATGTACCTTTGTGCAAACATTTATTTGAACACATCCAAGTTAAAGCATTTGATCTATATAAGATTTATTTAGTTACCCTTCTTAAAAACAACTTTTGTGAATTATATAATTTAAAATAGGATGTATTCCAAATACCTAAATGAACGCAATAAAGTTAAAATAAAATTACTTTTAGTTAAACAAAATTAGAAAAATTAATAGTAGGAAAAGCCGCAAGCCAATATTTAAACATTATCAAAAACGCTTTATACATATAACTAAATAACATTGTTCTTCTGCTCTCTTTTTTGTTTGCTTTTATAATGTGTGGCAGTCGTTTGAAATATTTGGACAATGCAAAGCAAAATTATGATTGCATCAAATAACAAAAATTATTTCCCTAAATGCATAGGCATTATCTATATAATTATATCCGCTATATCACAATTACCGTTAATAAAATCAAGGAAAAGCCAGTTTTAAAGTGTAAGTTTCTATTTAAAAATTATAAAAGCTATTTAATACGATAGTAATATAAAGCTATACATACTGTTACAAACAACACATTGTAACAGCAACACGCTTGTAAAAACTTAAAACCAACAAACACGTTTTTACGAACACACCATTAACACACCAATTTTTTTCCAAGCGCTAATTGGCTAAAACAGCTCCATTCGTAACCATTTCTACAGAGCAAAACATATATGAAGTGATAACAAATACTATATGACATTTTGAGGGCCTTTAAAATCCTGACGTGAAACAAATTAACAGTATAATTTAAAAAAGAATCAAGAATTTCGACTGGACCGACCAACCCGCCACGACTGTAAGTCAAAATATCCTCAGCTCTATCACATGTTAAATAATCCACAAGGCCTCAAGCCCAAAAAAAACACAAAGCATAATAAAAAAATAATAATTTTACCGGTTACGTTCAGTTATTACCAAACACGGTTTGGTTTTCGATTTTTTTGTCTTTTGCATACGTCTTTTAACATCTATAGGGAAATGAAATCTAGCTGACCTCGATAATTGCAATATTGAATCGATTATTAACTACAAAACTATTAAGATTCTAGCAAAAAACGAAACAAAGTTTCGAAAAAAAAACCTTATATTAAATGGAATAGTATAAAGCTACATAAGTCTAAAAACTAAATGCCAGAAAAGACTGAAACAAGTCTCTTTAAAACCTGTAAATTAATAACAGATTTTGTGAAATTTTCAGAAAAACCAAACCGAATAAAAACAATACGTGTAAAAGCTTTAGTTTGCATTTTTTAACCATTAATAAAACTTAATTCACATAAATTTCTCTCAAAGTGGATTAACTTTTACATGAGTTAACCAGCTGTAAATACCACAGTATTAGTTAAGTCACACGTCGTCAAAACGATACAAAAAAAGTATAACGCAAGCGTCACAGTAACCATGAAAAATTTCTGTCAAAATAAGTTATCGCATTGCGCATTAAATTTTGTAATTTATCATTATTTTCGTATAAAGCAAAACATACCGCCATATTAACGGCTTTTTAAAATCAAATATCAAGTTCTAAGTCCGAAAAACATTGAAAAATTCAGATTTCATATAAGGCGACTTTTAATTTAACAAATACATTCACAGCTAATTTGTTTTATGTAATAAATAGAAACATTAAAGAAAAAGTCGCCTTATATTAAATCCGAATTTTTCAATGTTTTTCGGACTTAGAACTTGATATTTGATTTTAAAAAGCCGTTAATATGGCGGTATGTTTTGCTTTATACGAAAATAATGACAATTTACAAAATTTAATGCGCAATGCAATAACTTATTTTGACAGAAATTTTTCATGGTTACTGTGACGCTTGCGTTATACTTTTTTTGTATCGTTTTGACGACGTGTGACTTAACTAATACTGTGGTATTTACAGCTGGTTAACTCATGTAAAAGTTAATCCACTTTGAGAGAAATTTATGTGAATTAAGTTTTATTAATGGTTAAAAAACGCAAACAAAAGCTTTTACATGTATTGTTTTTATTCAGTTTGGTTTTTCTGAAAATTTCACAAAATCTGTTATTAATTTACAGGTTTACAGGTTTTAAAGAGACTTGTTTCAGTCTTTTCTGGCATTTAGTTTTTAGACTTATGTAGCTTTATACTATTTCATTTAATATAAGGCTTTTTTTTCGAAACTTTGTTTCGTCTTTTGCTAGAATTTCCGCCTTTTAATGCATTGAATTCAATGTCATTTATTCAAGATATAAAACATTAAAAAATTTACTCATTTTAAAAGAAACGTCATGGTCTCCTCATGATATGAATACTATTATTTTCATATCCAAAACTTCAATGTAATTTTAAGCAGTATACTATACAAAAATTAAGTCTGGGTAACTCTGTAAAATTGTATGGAACCTGAAAGAACCATATAAAATAGTGTGTTTTTCTTCTGTTTAAATTTTTTTAGTTAGACCTGATTTAACCACTTTTTTGGAAATTAGCTTTATTTGGACTTTTGTTTTGTGCTTGATTTTTTTGGATTGATGGTTTATTTTTAAACAACAAAACCACACCATTGTAAATGGTTTTTCCAGGTTCCATACAATTTTACGAGGTTACCCTGAAAAGTCTTTTCTCGCATTAAATTTTTGGAGTCATTGTAGCTTCATAGTATTCCATATAAAAAATACTTTTTTTCTGTTTCGGTTTTGATAAATTTCTGTCTATTGAAACATTGTATTCCGCAGCGCTCACACGTCACCCAAGATTTATTTCATTTTATTTTTTAAAATATTTTTATTGTTGCCATATGGCTGCTAACTAGTGGTAAGGATATTTTTTCGCTCTTCCCAATGGAAATTAGTAATTTTTATAAAAAGGTAAGGAATTATAATTTAAACCAAAAAAATAACCATAAGAGAATGTGTATTACTGAATGAAGTTACTTAATATGTAATTCAGTAAGGAAAAAAAGTGTCACACAAGTACCCCAGTACCTAATGCGTAACTTAAAAAAAACTGGTTGTTTTTCACATGAACAGAGGTTTAACTACGGAAAATAGAGCATATACGATAATAAAAATCAGGTGAGGCGGCAATTTAGCATATACGTGCAAAAAATCAGCTCCAAATATTTACCACAGGGAAAAATTTTTGACCCCAAAAAAAAAACAAATAAAAAGTTAAGCAAATTAAGCTTATTAGTATGAAATTCAGGTATGTTTAGCAAAAGTTTTTAGGTAATATCAGAAAAATATGGGTAATATTTTAGTTATGTAAAATGTTTAGATTTTTAATTGGCTAAAAAACTATTAAAGGTTTTGTTCATTTCGATGACGCCATCAACAATGATTAACCGCGCAGTGACTTAACCCATTTAATATAGGGGAAAGAGCGCTCCGCGCTCTTCCCTGAATTTTTTTATAGTGGTCGAAATTAAGGCGCGAGCCATTAACTTCGGCCCCCAAGAAAAAACTGGCTATAACTATTGCCAAAACAAACAATAAAAATTTTTTTTAAAGGTTTCAAGTTTATCCTTAGGTATTGTTCTTGGTACATATAACTTAATTTTTTTCCGTTTGCAAACTTTAATAGTTATTAGGAAGACTTTAAATAATTATGTTAAAACCTGAAAAATACAAGTTTTAATAACTTGTATTTTTGGTTTAATTTTTATTTTAGGCCTAAAAAACGTCAAAAAAAGTCAAACGAGCAAAAAAATCTTTATAAATACGGTGGTACGATGATATTTAAAAACAGCGAGAAACGGCAGGTTCTTTCACCCTAATTTTAAGGTGGCCAAAATTAACGGAATCTTAAAATGCGCAGTTAGTTAAATGCATTGCACAGTGATTTTGAAGAAAATATCAAAACATGAAAATTAACAAATTTGAGCCTTAAATAGAATATATTCTAGGGTTATATTGTGCTTCTTTCTAAATTTGATGCAGTTTAAACACAAAGCAAAATTAAAAAAATCACAAAAAATTCACCTTTTTTTATAAAAATGTTGATAATGTAGAATAACAAAAATAAAAAACTTTTACAAAAACACTTTATTCAACATTAATCCAGTTACTTTTGTTGCAAGATCTTTGATGTTTAAAAAATAAGCCAATTTTCTAACACCCTAAATTGGTGGCCGAAATTAAGTCAGATACTCTACTTTAAGACTTGTTAAAAATTTTTATAACTGAATCAATTAAATTTATTTACGGTTATTTTAGTTTTTTAGTTAATTTTTATAATTAAACATGTTAGAAAAGTAATAAGCTTTATGCCATTTCTCAGTTTACATTATTTGAGTTGTGTTCGGTTCGCGTTTGCGTTAATTGATTTAAGTTTGGGCAAGTTTAAAATGCACAAGCACTGAATTCAAAACTAATAATTATATATAAATATGACTAACACACAGATACGCCAAAGGACCAGACTATCAACATTGGTTTTTCACAGCAACTTTGTACTTGGAAAGTCGCACAATTGCGCATCTGCAACTGCAAAATTTGTCACTGTAGTAAAATGTAACTAAACTTTTTTCCCAAAATTTTTGCCATTTTTAACATCTCGTCTTACAAACTTTGACTTTAAAAATCATGAAAAATCATGTCTTTATATATGTCATCTTCAGAAAACGCTTTTTTGGGTGCGATTTTTAGAACTTACCGTTAAAAAATGATTTTTTAACATTTTCAATAAATTTATTATCTCATCTTTAAAAAATTTATCTTTTAAAAATTTTATTTCTTCTTTTTATTTATTGTTGTTCTGAGCAATATTTTGCATTGCATATTGCAAATTACTGCACGCAATTATTGCATTAAGTTTTCTTCCCACCATTTCCTTTTCCACCTCCTCTCACTTTGGTTTTGGTGCTCCCTCAGCTCAACATTTTTAAATTTTGCTGAATCGGTTCGTTTAAAAGAGCAGTCCTGTTAGGGCGTTATAGGGGAGTTGATTTGTGACAGTGCTCCTTTAAGTAATTTTATCGATTAGAACCATAGATAAAAAACCACTTTTTTTTCCAAAACTAAACCCAAAAGTCAAGCAAGAAGCTAAAATATGACTACCATATCCAAGGATTATATTGGCCCTTGAACAATGGAGTATGGAGTATTACTTGTCTTGATTACAATACAACTTATTGTTTCAATGTACAACCTTAATGGTTTTTTTAAGTCAGTCGTTGTAGTAAACTGTTAAAAAAACTTTTTGACTGATACAAAATTTTTTTTCTAACATATTTTCTTACTGATCTTCAAATTGTTTTATATCATAAATTTTAGTCTATCTCATTTGGGGGAGGGACCGAAGAGTCCATTTGGGGGGGGGGGCGTGCCCCTCTGGCCCTACCCCTGGCTACGCCCTTGGGCGTTCCCAGTAATTATTCCTGCGTAAAAATACCTTCGGTAAAAAAATTTTTGACAAATTACATTCTGGTAAAAATACCATCGGGTAATTTCACATTCCGACTAATTGACCTTCAATCAGTTTAGCTTGATTTTTAGGTTTTGCTTAGGTTCGTAGGGGGGGGGTTGTTTGGGCGGCGGGGGGGGGGGCTTCTCTCACTCCGAAGGTGTGTTGTTGGTGTTTGTGTTGTGTTCGCCCTCCAAAATCTACCGTAATTTACAGTAGTTTTTAACATTATGCAAATTTTGTCAGTGTTGATTAAATTACGTAATTTTATTTATTTTAATCACGGAAATTAGCCAAATTTTGAGTTGTAAAAGTTTTTAAAGCTTTTTACAATACTTTTAAAACCTTTTGGTGTCCGGAAAGAATATTTTCGGCATAATATCTTCCGAAATAAATATTTTTTTTATTTAAGCAGTAAACTATTCGGAATTTCAAAAGCTTTACTTTTAAGCTTTTTTAGATTTTTATCTTGATTTGTAGGTTTCGCTTAGGCTTAGGAAAAGTAATGTTTCTTTTTCTTAAATTTTTTTCAATAAAATTTTCTAACATAAAACATCTTTGATATTTATCATAACAAATGTTTCAATATAAAAACCAAAAACCGTGAATCTTAACCCTTAAACAAACCCTATATTCACATGAAAAATCCTTTATCAAACAAATCAAAGCACGAATTTAAACCATGTTTTTGCACTAGATTGAAAGTTTATCAATAATTCGAAGTTAATCAGTTTTTCGAGATTAATTAATTATATTCCTTTTTAAATTTGGTAATTTTATGATTTTTAAACTTAATTTATTGTTTTTATAGTGTAATGCAGTTAAAACTTATTGATTTCAAAAAAATTACAAGGAAAAAGAGCTAAATTGATTCTAAAAACATTTATATTGATTTGTTTTGTTCGAGATTCTGTTAATTCCATCTAACCTGCACATCAATATATAATTTGCAGAAATTTAAGGCGGAGTCGGAGTCGGTGGAATTTAGTGTTTGCTAATTTTTTAACAATTTTTTAAGTTAATTCAAATCAAATCAATAAATTCAGTAATTCAACTGATTAATCCTTTCGATTGAAACACGAATAAATAAAAAAATAAAAATCTTGAATCCCAGTTGCTTAACAAATTGTTATAGAGCACCGAAATATCAGTTTTGCCGAAACGCAAATAATGTGTTCTTTCCGTTTTGTGCACACAACCAGCTAACGCCAAGCAACAGTTGATCAATTATTGCATATTTTTACAATTTTCATTGTTCTATTGGCTTTCCAATTCTTCCAATACAAAATAAAGAACATTCCACTTTCTACGTAAAATGTAATTTAAGCCATTCATGACTATTTTTTATGTTTGCTTCATCAATTAGAAAATGGGCTGCAACCGAAAAAATACAGCGTTCACAAAATTAAATCATTCAAAGCAACATGCAGAAAAAGTAAGTTTCAAGCAAAAATTTTAAGTTAATTTATGCATTTCAAAGCGTAGCTTTTTATTCAAAATTCATCGTAAGGTATTTTTTACCAGTTAAAAAGTTTTTACATCGGTAGAGCAGACTTGTGCGCTGCCCCCCTAGGTTTTTTTTTATGCCAAATCGACGCCACTGGCGCCTAAAATTTTCCACTGGCGCCTAAATTTTGGGTCTAGGCGCCAGTCTGGCGCCTAGATTTTTGGCCATAAACGTATTCTTTACCTGTTTTTTTAGTCAACCAGACAAAAAAGAACACAAAATTTTTAAGGTTTCAAAAGACTAATTTTCAAAAATTTTCTTCCGTTTCACTTTGCTCAGCGCGTATTGTTTTAGTTTATCTACAATTTAATCCTTTTTTATGATATATATAATATATATGTTAAGATTTAGGTAAAAGTTCTAAGTGGTTACATTTTTTAATTAAAAAACCCATTTAAAAGTAAAAATCTAAAAACACCTATTATTAGTTTTTGATTAAAACCTGAAAATAACTTCTGAAAAAATCCTTTTTGCTTGCACAGATATTGCAAGAATTTTCAGTGTTAAAAAGAATTTAATTAAACACTAAAACGTTGAGCTGGAAGCTGTCTGTAAGGGAGCTCCGCTTTGTAGAGAAATCCACGTCCACGAGCAATTCACGGCCCACCTATGGTTGTACTAATTGTGTGAAGAATAAAAAACCTATGCTAGAGATTGTTTAGTAAAAATTTTTTTGTAAACTAAAATTTTTCAAAACTTATAAAGGCAATTAAAAAAACTGTAAAAATGCGAATAAAATAATTAAAACATTTAAGCTTAAACAAGCTTGAAATCAAATATTTTAGGGAAGGAACTCCAAAGCTCCCTCCGCTATAAGTGGCCGGGGCTCCGGAACAAAATTTTACGCATTTCGATTTGAGTATTAAGATGGGAAAAATGATTCGTTTTTTAAAATTAATTGTACTACTATACAACACGAAACGTTTGATTACAAAAGCCATCTAAACATATGTATATAATGAAAAAAACTAATAATATGTGGCCTTTTTGTGAAAATAGAAAAAAAATTATGTTATTGGCGCCTAGATTTCTGAGCTGGCGCCTTTGGAGACTTTGAAAATTTGGAGACTAGGCGCCAGCTGGCGCCTAGGCGCTGGCGAAAAAAAAAACCCAGCCCCACCCTACCCCCCTGTGCTCATGTAAGAGGGGGGTCGAACTCCCCTAGCTTTCTAGGGGGGGGGGTGGTCGACCCGGGGTGGAAGATTTTTAAACCTAGAGGGGGGTCAGGTTCAGGTGGGGTCCAATTTCCGAAGCAAAATACTTTTAAACCATTAAAGGTTTAATAATAGTTTTTTTATAAGATAATAATACATTTTATTGAATAAATAGCGATATTGAGGTATAAAAATGGTGTAAAAACATGAATATGTGTTGAAAATTCACGTATTGAAAGAAAAATTAGTATAAAAAAGTACTAAAAATTTTCCCGAGAGGGGGGGGGGGCTCAGATTTCAAAATCCAGAGGGGGGTCAGGGGTAAAAAATTCGGAAAATTGGGTGGCGGGGGGCCCCTAGATTTTCGTCTAGGTGGGGCCCAAAATTTCGAGGCTGGGGGGGGGTGGGGTGGACCCCACCCTTCCCCCCCTTTCTCACCTATGTTGGCGCCTGGATTTCTGGGCTGGCGCCTAAAATTTGGAGGCTAGGCGCCAGCTTTTTGCCAGCGCCTAGGCGCCAGCTGGCGCCTAGGCGCTGGCGAAATAAAAAACCCAGCCCCCCGAGGTTTTAATGAGGGGGCAATTCTAAAACGGGGGGGTACTTTTTTGAAACGGGGGGACAATAAAACGGGAGGGGAAAGCAAGAGATAAAAAAAGGAGAAAAAAGAAGAGAAAAAAAGAAAGGAAAAGGGGAAAAAGGGACAAAAAACCGAAAACAAGGTAAAAATAGGTCTAAAATGACTTTAAATGCATTTAAATAAGCTAAAAACTGCAAAAAATTGCGATGATGGCGTCATTATAGGTCAAAAATAGCGCCATAATTTTAGAATACTTATTAATTTTTTGGAGGGGGACAATAAATTATAAAACGGGGGGGGGGGCAAATCCTTTAATAAAGCGGGGGGGGGGGCATTTCCAGACCGTGCACAGGTCTGGCAGAGGCAGACAAAGGGTGAAAAAATGTTACACACGTACCATACACTATCCTTACCCTCATTCGCATATAGATGTTTTTTTTTAATTTCCAGAGTGGGTGTATTATTCTCCTTGTACCGAAATTTAGTTTATAGCTATTGGGTATGTTGGACAAGGGCATAATCAGGATTTGCTAAACGGAGGAGGCGAGGCTGGGTTGACCCTAGCCCAAGTGGGTGGACAGCCGCTCAAAATTTTTTTTTAAGATGGGAGAGGGGAGCATACGTAAAGCCGACCCCCGAAACATTTAGGGGGTGGGTTGTCTCAAACATTGTGTTCTTGGAATATTCGCTAAATACTCCATTTTTAGCGTTTTTAGTAAGTATCTACTACCGTGGGACCTCGAATTTTATTGGGACGGGGTGTCCGGAGTAACCCCAAATTATAAAGAACGTCGGTACCTTACAAGACTTTTAGAGGGATATAAAAAAACTATATATCTATATGGGAAACATAGGTCACCGATGGGGGGGGGTAGGGGGGGGTCACCCCCCCCTACGGCCTCTGAGACCTATCCCCCCCCCCTAAGGCCCATTTTTTGACCCCCCCCCCATCGACCCCTTGAACCCCCTGACCCCCCCCCTAAGGCCCATTTTTGACCACCCCCCCTCACTAGACAATCCCAAAAAATGCTTAAAAAATGGTCGAATTTCGTCAAAAAATTGTCAATTTTGGTCAAAAAAATGGTACCCGGGGTGTGACCACCCCCCCTGGTTTTTTACAAAAAAAAACCCCGGGGGGTGTCCCCCCCCCGGGCTGTAAAAAACCCCCACCCCCGGGGGGTGGGCCCCCCCCCCCCCCTGAGCCGTCGAAGGTCGGTGACCTATGATGGGAAAGTTGGTCCGGAGGAGGTCGGGGGAGGGGGAGGGGTTAAAAACCCGAATTTAGGGGGGGGGGAAGTAAAATCTGAGGAACGCATTTTACCCATATCGTTTTTTTCTTGAGTGCGTTTTTTCCATGTAGTTTTTTTGATTTTGAAAAAAAAAATTAAAAATCGCCAAATTTCAGGCTTTTTCCTTCATCTTTCCAGAATGGAAAGGAGGAAGGTTTAACTTTTTTTTCTTTCACTTTTGAGTGTGGGGGGGAGCAACCCTTCTTAGAATTGGGGAGGGGGTTATTCCCCAACTTTAATTGTAATACAATTGTTGAGAAATATGACTTTAATTTTTTTAGCCACCGTGCAAGGCAACGAGTTGAAAACTCCGCTGGAAAAATCTTACGTCTCAAAAATAGTCGGCTGTTTTCCAGAATCCAGACAAGACCGTCCATTTCGTGCGGATATATTAGCTGTATGTTGCATATTTTGGTTTTCTATTTATCGTTTACTTATTTTAAACAATGACAGTTAATTTCACCATTGCTATAATACGGAAGCAATGAGTTGAAATTTAAACGTTTGTAAAACAAATTACCACGAGGATTTAATGTGTAAAGTAAATTATGTAAATATTATGCTTACTTAAATAAAAGTTATAATTTTTATTTTTTAACGCGGGATAAACTTTATCTTAGACCTATGCACGGTCCGAAACTGCCTCTCCGCAGGCTTTTTCCGAATTATTAGTGACTTTGTGCCCTGTTTTAATGTATTTTTTGGCAAAAATCATAAAAATAGCTTTTTTGCCTGTTCCAAAATTGTTACCATTTTTTGCGTAGTGTTTTTTGCCGTTTTAACGTATTTGGAAATTTTTTAAACTGCTCTCTCCATTTTTTTCGCATTTGCATTAAAAAATGTTTTCTTTCCTTGCCTTCCTCTTTCCGTCTTAAAAAACTTCTCCCTTAAAACCATACATGAGCAAGTTTGTTCGAAGTGGGGGGGGGGTTAAAATCCCAGAAACGCATTTGACCCATATCGTTTTTTTTTCTGGAGTGCATTTTACCCATATTGTTTTTCGATTTTGAAGGAAAAATAGATAAAAAAACGCTAATTTTAAGCCAAAAGCCCTTTTTATTGCTATTTTAAGCTTTTTATTGCTTAAAAAGTTTATTTTGCCCCTAAAACATAAGTGTGGAGGCAGTTAGAACTCATTTTAAAAACATTTTAAGTCCGATTAAAAAAGCTTTTAAAGGAATGCTGTAACTCTTTTATTTTTTTAAATGCTAAACCATACATGGGCAAGTTGGTCCGGAGTGGGGGAAGGGGTTAAACCCCAAATTAGGGTGGGGGTTAAAATCCGAGAAACGCAAAATACCCATATCGTTTTTTTTTCTGGAGTGCATTTTACCCATATCGTTTTTCGATTTTGAAGGAAAAATAGGTTAAAAACACTAATTTTAGGTCAAAAAGCCCTTTTTATTGCATTTTCGAGCTTTTTACTGCTTAAAACATTCATTTTGATCTCAAAACTTAAGTTTGGAGGCAGTTAGAAGTCATTTTAAAGACATTTTTTTCTTCATTTTTCCAAAATGGGGTCAACTTTTTCTCCCCCCCCTACTTCTGAGTGGGGAGGGGGTTAAACCCTTCTCAGAATTGGGGGAGGGGGTTAACCCCCTCCCAACCCCCCCGTGCCCATGTATGTGCTAAACATATTTTTTGCATTAAAAATCTTTATTATGTAACATTTAATATCAATTTGCATATGTTTTTAACGGTAGTTGATTAGTAAAACCTGTGTAATATTGACAATTGTATATATTTTAGTTTTGCAAACTTTTAAACGTAGGTAATCTAAAACCTGTATTTACTGCTAATATTTTATAACTAAAAAACGAAAAATTTGATAGGAAAAGAAAAAAATCCTAGTATGTCATAATAGCCATACCATTACTATACAAAGGAAAATTTTTTTGTTCGTATTAACAGACCTGTGCACGGTCTGAAAATGCCCTCCCCCCGCTTTATTGGAGGATTTGCCCCCCCTTTTTATTGCTCCCCCCCGCGAAAAATTAAAAAAGTACCCAAAAATTATGACGCCATTTTTAACCTATTATGAACCCCTTTTTTATCTATTATGACGCCATCATCGCGAAATTTTTACAGTTTTTAGCCTATTTCAATGCATTTTAAGCCATTTTAGACCTATTTTTACCTTATTTTCGAGTTTTTTGTCCTTTTTTCCCTTTTTTCTTTTTTTTCTCTCCATTTGTTTCTTTTTTTTCTCTTTCTCCCCTGCTTGCCCCCCCAAAAAAAATTTCAAAAAAATGTTTTTTTGAAACGGGTTTTAGAATTGCCCGTTTTGGAATTGCCCCCCCCCCCAGCCCCTATAAAACTCCCCGGGGGGCTAGTGCACAGGTCTCTGTATTAATTGGTTGGTATTCGTATGAATACGCTGTGCAAACAAAAATAGGGTTTTGATAATAAAAAAAACTATTGTTATTGTAGTTGTGTATGCCAAAAGGTCTGCGTTTTTCAAACCAAAAAGATTTACCGGTGGAACCCACTTTTCATTGTTTTGCTAATATCAGGTAAAATAATTGTTTTGTTTTTACAAGTTTTTGTAATGGTATGTGTTGTGATATCATTAATATAAATGCCCTAGGACTTCCTGTGCGAAAAAAATTCGTTCATCTTATTTTATAATATTGCAAAGTAGCAGAAATGTGGAGAATAACAAATTTTCTTTTAAAATCGTTGAGAATTTAGAATTAAAAAAAAAACAAAATTAAATGATTGGTTATAGTAGTATTTTGTTTTGTGTAAGAAAATAAATATAATTTTTCTTTACACGACACGCACGAGCAAGTGTGAAGTTTTGAAACTAGAGAAAGAAAAGATTAAACCGTAACTGTTAGTTACGTACCACAGTAAAATTGGAAAATTATATTATGGATTATGATAGCCTGACGAATGTTAGTGAAGTGGTACCTAGTCGAAAAAAGTAACGTGCGGTGCCAAAAAACATTTGTCCGGCAGTTTTTAGATTTTTTATGGGCTTTTTCGCAAAGCTTTATTTTTGCTAAATTTCACGTGTGGCCTGCCCACCATACATGGGCACGGGGGGGTTGGGGGGGGGGGTTAATCCCCCCCAAATTCTGAGAAGTGGGGTTTAACCCCCCACTCAGAAGTGGCGGGGGGGGGGAGCAAAAGTTAACCCCCCCCCCAATTTTGGAAAAATGAAGAAAAAAATGTCCTTAAAATGACTTCTAGCTGCCTCCAAACTTAAGTTTTGAGGTCAAAATGAATGTTTTAAGCAATAAAAAGCTCAAAAATGCAATAAAAAGGGCTTTTTGACTTAAAATTAGTGTTTTTAACGTATTTTTCCTTCAAAATCGAAAAACTATATGGGTAAAATGCACTCCAGAAAAAAAACGATATGGGTATTTTGCGTTTCTCGGATTTTAACCTCCCCCCTAATTTGAGGTTTAACCCCCCCACTCCGGACCAACTTGCCCATGTATGCTGCCCACCTATAACTTTTAAGCAATTTTTTAGTTTACAATTTCCCAGCAAAATTTTTTACATAAAAACAATTCTTCTCTACACGCGTCGTTCGTATGACACAATGAGTCCGTGTAAAAAACCTTGCTTTGAGATATGGCCAGTTTAAGGTTTCAAATATTCACGAAAAATCAGATTTTTAATCATGACTTTTGTAATTAATACCAATTATTGGACCATAGACAGGCCATTTTTTCTCATACTAGGCATTACATTAAGTGTTACCATTACTAATAAAGTGAGAGTTTTTTGATTTGACTCTTTTTGTCAATAAGATGTTTTTAAACTCTTTTCTGGGTCAAACTAATTGGACTCATTGCAGGGACGTAGCCAGGGGCGGGGGGGGGTGGCCGGCTCCCCCGCCCCCTCGGAACGGTCGGACAGGGGAAAAAATAAGGATAGTGATTGGGCGGCGGGGGGGGGGGCTGCCCCCTCCGGAAATGGTCTCCAGATAGTAAAATTTGGGGGTTTTCAAAGGCTAAAAATTCAAAATTTTCTAGCGCCTCGCTAATCGCTCGGCCCCAAACTTTAAAATAATTTTAGT
>JASAMX010030393.1:0-25721 GCA_030248175.1 Microlaimidae sp. YZB2_3 | reverse complement strand
TTTCACAATATGATTAATATCGTACGCACTTCGAGCAGGAAGCAAAACAGAATAAAAAATTCGCGAAAAATCGCGAAAATCGTACGCATTCAACGCATTATAAAAAAAAAATTGAGCGGGCCGATTTCGCTCAAACTTTGATTTGTGTTTGATTTGCTAAAATAAATTCTTTTCTTTCTTTCTTTCACAATATGATCAATATCGTACGCACTTCGAGCAGGAAGCAAAACAGAATAAAAAATTCGCGAAAAATCGCGAAAATCGCACGCATTCAACGCGTTATAAAAAAAATTGAGCGGGCCGATTTCGCTCAAACTTTCAGAAAAAACTCAGAAAAGTATGTTTTAACAGCAAACCAAGCAGTCTTTCTTATCTCGTACTAATAAAAAAGTTTTTTTTTGGACCAGGTTGTTTTCACCGCATCGGCTATAATGATGACGTCATCGAAAAACATTTTTTCTTAACCTTTTCAAAAGATAGCCAAGAGTCTAAGACAGAAAAAGGGCGTGTGTTTAGACAGAAAAAATGTGGACTAGTTTGAGATGGACATTATTTGCACCATAAGAAATTTGTATTTGATTTGGCCAGCTGCCCACTGAATAAAAATTTCTACCAGATGATAATAAAATATTTATACGTTGAACTACTTAAACAGTACTGTTGCATTTTTTTTAGTCTGATGAAATGACAATTAAAAAAGTTATACTCACTGCAATCTTTGACAAGCGCGAAATCGCCACTTTTTCAAATTTATAGTTGTTTCTTACACATACAAATATAACCTTCTAATTGAAAAAGTGGCGATTTCGCGCTTGTCAAACATTGCTGTGAGTATAATTTTTTAATTGTCATTTCATCAGACTAAAAAAATGCAACAGTGCTGTTTAATTAGTTCAACGTATAAATATTTTATTATCATATGGTAGAAATTTTTATTCAGTGGGCAGCTGGCCAAATCAAATACAAATTTCTTATGGTGCAAATAATGTCCATCTCAGACTAGTCCACATCTTTTGGGTCTAAGCACACGCCCGGGAGAAATCGCCCCTTTTTTCCTGCTCTATTCTTAGAGAATTTTTCAAGGCTAGTGTTTCAATTACAGAAAATGCTTAATTTAAAAGTTTGGAAAGGACTTTTTAAAATTAATTTTTAAACTTTAAATAGTTCTACAACCAAAACATTAAAAAAACCTATGTAGGTATAAAATTAGTTTCAAAGCAGAAATTTTAACTTTATTTTTACTAATTTGTAATCATTGGTAACGAAAATACTATTTTGGTGATGATTTCTAAATTAGTAATCATTGGTAACGAAAATACTATTTTGGTGATGATTTCTAACTATTGTGACGTTTGATTAAAAAAACCAAAATTTATATAGCACAAACTGATATATTAAAGCACTTCAACCTCATTGTAGTGAAACATATCATCGTGGCAATTTTTATAAAGTATAGGCTTAAACTTAAGAAACTAAGAAAACTACGATTTTTTAAATTTTATTTTTTATTTTTGTACCCTCTCTTGTACAGAAAAAGACGCTTATTATTCAGAACTAAAGTATTAACATTATCCACGGGAATAATAAAAGTTCAAATTTTGTTTATTCCTGTTGTGCGAGCAGTATTGTATGCAGTTTTTAAGCTGCACTGATTTCCACTTGATTCGATAGGGCTGAAGGTCAGAATCTTAGTACTTGTACGTTGTTATACACGAAAAGCAGCCTTTCACAACAATACGATGGGAAAAAAGGTTTATGGTCTTAGCAAACTTATAATTTTAGGTGAAATAGAATCGTTATGGTCGTTCATTGTTAGCGGATTTACTCTTGGTGGAGCGCTTGGAAGCATTATGTGTCCCTTCTTTTCCGAACGATTTGGAAGGTGCGTTCACTAGAAAAAAATCCATTCGATATATTTTTAATTCTTGAAACATAATCGATTTGAAAGTTAGAAGAAAAACCTGAATTTTTGAGAACAAAATTTATATATTTATATTTAACCTGTTGATGTAATTGGCTTTGATACACCCTGTGAGTGTGCGATTTGTACAACTATATATCTTTAGTCATACAACCGAAAATGGCAAATGACCAGAAAGATTGAATATTTGACCAAAAATTTTTGCAGCTCAACAAAAAGCTTCAATGTACTCCAAGAGAGCTTGTAAAACCAACATTCTAACGGGTTAAATATATTTTTCTTCAGTATTGTAAACTTAGTGTTCTGCTAAATATCTAAAATGGCTTTCTGGTAAATTTTGGTAAATTCACGGAAGGAAAGATGTGTTTAAAAGAGAAAAAGCAGCCAAAAAACCGTTCTGATTTTATGCTGCGATAAAACTTAAAAACATAGCTCAAAAAATCTAAATTTTTTAGGTTAACACTTTTTGTTTTTTACTGCGTATGAAGTCGAGTCCGAATAAAGCGAGTTTTTAAGGATTTTTAGCTTTTTTAGCTTTTTAACGTTAAATAAATCAAGTTTTTGACCTCAGTACCTTAGTGATTTAGTTTGCTATATGTTGCACCATTACCCAGTGCTTTTATTTTATTTCTCGCATTTCTTGGGCGTCGTAATTCTAAAACATCAACAGAAATTTTAATATGCGTCCTAAATGTAAGTGCAGAGTGCGTGTGTTGGCATCTCAGTGTTAATGACGGTGAGAGAGCCGGTGTACTGTTTCAGTGAAGTCAAGTTTCATAAAGGAAGCGGTTTTTGTCTGTAACCGTTTAAAACGTGTTTTTACTTACAAAAATAAGAAAGAGTTAAAATAGAGAGACCATGAATATGATTTTAAGTCTATTTTGCAGCTCAGAATAAAAAGCTACTCTGGTAAACGCATTTTATAGAAAAATAAGTTTGATAATTGCCGCTTTTATGATGATAGTCGCATCAACGCTTCAAGCTGCAGCCAAACCGCTCGATTTATACGAAATATTCACTCTGGGTCGATTTGTAGCTGGCGTGTCTTCTGGGTTCAGCTCCAGTTTGCTTTGTGTATTTCTGTCGGAAATTTCTCCACGAGATTTGCGAGGATTTTCAGGTGGATTTCAGGTAAAAAATTAAATTGTATAAAAATTAGATTTTGCCAGAAATTTTTTTTCTTCAAAGTATAGATTTGTTTACACTTCTTTAAAACATTTTTTTTTATTTCTTCCAAATTATTAATTTTACGATGCATTGTTACTTAATTTTACACAATTTGAATTTAATCAATTTGTTTAAGAGAGTAGAACACGGTGATGAGAGACAAAAATCGAGACGTTTAGAATATTTAACTAGTTGGCTTTTAGGAGATATTTATTTGTCTCGGCAAGGTATTTTCGCAAATATTTTCGCTGGACTATCTGCTGGGCAACCCAGTCCTGTGGCCGTACTTGGTTGCCATCCCCGTCCTTCCCAGCGCCGTCATGATTCTTCTGCTGCCTCTGATACCGGAATCGCCGAAATTCCTTCGTGCCAAGCGCCCGGAGACAGATTTAAAAAGATCCATAATCTTTTATCACGGACCGAAAGAAAACGTGGCAGCCGTGGTCAAAGAAATAGATGAGGAACTTCAAGTGATAACGCAATCGTTGAGTTTACGCGATATTCTAAGTGAGCTAAGTTTTTTTTGTAGAACTTTTTAACATTTGGCATTTTCTAAAAATTTGACACTCCTTAATGTATATACTAGTCAATTAATGGCTATAAGTTTATGATTCATGAGTAAAAAGAATCATCATATAACTTTTTTAGGACCCGGGCTGATACTCACCAACATTTGCCGTCCGAATTTTGAAAAACCTAAAAAATAAAATTCAATAAATCTGGAATAAATCAAAAACAAATATATTTTGTTAAATGAAAATACAAAAACTTATAGAGCGAAAAAAGCTTTATATAAGTTGCACAAAAAATTAGATGTATTTGATTGTTTAAAATGACAAGAGCATCCTAATTCTACAGTATTTTGGTGCAAAAATAACCAAACACCAAACTTCACTAGTACTTTGATCGCGTTTCAAAGCGCAAAATTAAAATTTTTACCCTTGAAATGACTACTAAATAAGTTTTAACTAATTTTTTAATGTATTTTACAAACCGAGTGGATTTCGGTTACGTGTTTAGCACATTTTTCTGAATACGAAAATTTGGTCTCTGGTTTTTGGTTATTTTTGCACCGAAATACGGTAGAGTTAGGATAATCTTGTCATATTAAACCATGAAGTACATCTAATTTTTTATGCAATTTGTACAGAGCTTTTTCGCTCTACTAGTTTTCATATTTTCATTTAACAAAATACATTCGTTTTTGATTTATTCAAGATTTATCAAATTTTATTTTTTAGGTTTTTGAAAATCCGGACGGCAACCGTTGGTGAGTTCCAGCCCCGGTCCGCTAAACGCACGTTTACTATAGGCGTTAGGTAAGCACGTTGTTCAAACTCTTGATAATGTTTTAATTTTTATTGTTTTTCTTGCAAGAATTCTTATAGAACTCTGTTTTCATAGGATAAATTGATATTCAAAATAATTTTCCTCATATTTCTGTTAAATACAAGCTAATGTCTCACAAGCCCTATTCAGGAGTTAAAGTCTCTTTAACAACAATATGCATAAATTTGTTAATATAACAACCGATTTTAATTTGTTTAAACAAGGAATAAAATAAGATTTATTAAGAAGAATTAGAAAAATTAAAATATTATGAGTTTGAAACGTTATGAACTTTTTTAAACATTAAAAAGAGTTTCAACTTGATTGCATTGCACATGTTTAAACAAAAGTATATATATATATTTGGTTAAAACGTATTTTTGTGGACCGATTATAGGATATTCTTTGTGGCGCTTCAAAAGCAAGCCCTACTTTTTCCATGATTTTTTTTTGTTGAAATGAAATTTATGATACAATTTTTTTTTTATTCAAACATTTTTTGCTGAAGAATTTTTCCAAATCATCATAAAATCAATCCATTGAACCGTATTACATTTTGTGGTCTCTGAGTTTAAGTTTAAAAAATAAAAATACAAAAAAGCCACGTGTATTTTATTATTTCTGACAATCCTGGCTAATTTTTTTCATGGTGACGACGACACTGTTTCAGGGTCCAAAGTTTTCCGCTACTGTCTTATTTTGGCCGTTGTAGTAAGATTGGGACAGGAATTTACTGGCATAACCGCTATTTTTAATTTTTCCACTTCAATTATGGAAGAGATTGGATTTAGCTCGGAATTCGCCAAATACAATACAATAGGTACGTCGTAATAAATATTAGGACTTCTTGTTTTTAGCGAATTGAGATGGAACTGGATTGCCTAAAACATCATTAATGTAAAAAACGTCATGATTACTTACCAGACCTAAAAATCAGTTTCGTAAGACTCGAAAATTATCATGCATATGAATAATCCTGTTTTAAATATAAGCTGATTAATTTTTGAAACTTGTTTTAAAATTTTTGTTGGGAAAATACTTAAAATTTACATCTTTTATATATTTTTTCCCGTTTTTATTTGTATTTCATTGGACGATATAAAATTTAATTCATTATAAAATATATATTCGATGTAATTTTAAGGAATTGCTGGTATGAGCGCAATGGTAACGATATGCGCTGTCTTTCTTGTGGAACATATAGGAAGGCGGCCTATTTTTGTTTACGGTTTACTTGGAGATTTGGTCTGTGATGTCGCATTTATGACTTTGGCTCTTATATTCAGGCATTACGGTAAGTGAATAATCACAATTAAAAAAACAATCGTTTACAAAAGACTATAGATAAATTAAGTTTAGTTCATCTCAAATGGCTTGCAGTTTTAAGTCGACTACTTAGCAGAAAAGGAACTTCAGAAGTTTGAGCAAAAACGTTTTATAGGTAAAATACCCGAAGCTAGAACGTAGGCGTGATTTATTTTTTGCCTACTACCGTATATTAAAATTCACGCAACGATCTAACAGTGTAAACCATTTCAATCGCTTCCGGCCGTTGATCAGCGAGCCCGAGTTGTACTGTAAGAATATAAACGCATTCTCGGTTTGAAGGCTGGTTCATACTTATGACAAAACGTCCTTTGGACAAAGTCCAAAAAACAAAAGTCCTTTGGACAGTCCAAAAGACAAACACAGCGTCAAAACGTTCTTTGGACTTTGTCCTTTGAATTTTGTCCAAAGGACAAAGTCCAAAAGACAACGTGTTTATACTTTTTGTTCTTTGGACTTCTTCCTTTGGATTTTGTCCTTTGGACTTTGTCCAAAGGAAAAATTCAAAAAAGACGTTTTGGCTAATCCAGAGGACGTTTTGGTTTTTCTACAATTGTCCTTGGGACAAAGTCCAAAGGAAGTTTTGTCATAAGTATGAACCAGCCTTAACCGCTCGAAGAAAAGTTGGAACAGTGCCGAGACACGGTTTCTGCTGCCATTGCGTTTATTGGTCGATTTTGGTGACGAAAAACTATTCTAAGCTATTATTGGTTGTTACAAAAGGGCTAGAGTCGCAGCTTACCTAATATATACAATTTTAAAAGTTCAGCCAGATATAATTTTAGCATAAACTTTAAAATGTACCTTTTTCCCGCAACAAATTGAACAGTACCTGAAAAAACTCATGGAACATTCTTACTGTTTTATACTCACTGTCACTTTTTTATACTCATACTCACTGTTTCTATGTTCAATCAGGTTAATCTTTACGCAAATAGCCAGTCTAGGTTGTTAACGTTAGCAATTCAGCAAGTTTTATTTATTTTTTAATGACTAAAAGCTTTGAAACTAAAGCAAAAAGCATAATGTAGAGTTGAATAATATCTAAAATTAAAAAACATTACAGGATTATTTGAAGATTTGCAATGTTTTTTGCATTTTTAATTTTAAAAAATTGAGCGGTTTGCTAAAGAAATGAACTATTACATTCTGATGGCAAACTTTAAAATTGTAGCATTATTTTGTTACAATAAGTGCTCACTAAAGTTTTTTGCCAGTGCAAATTTTTAAAGACAATAAAATCGAGTTCAAGCCAAAAGCAGTAGGCACTATAAAAATTTACAATTAGCTGCCTTGTTTCCTGCCTCTTTTATCATAAAATTTATATTATCATTATCATCCTCATAAAAATTGGATAATCTGATAAATATATAATGTTACTAACTGATATCTCAACAAGCGTTTATCATATTATTTGATTTAAAAGATGTACATGATTTTTCAAAACAAAATCGCTTTATGTTTAAAGATATAGGTTTTTTTATACAAAGACTTTAATGGATTTAGTGATGAGCACTGCAAAAGCTGGTGTAATAGCAGCTGACCAGTGACGCATTGCACACACCGTTCATACGGCAGCATGATTGTGTAATGATGTAATCGCATGCCGAACGCGTCACTCTTCAGCTGCCACTCTAACATGAACCAGCCCTAACTGATCCTAAAATCATTTTATGCATTATTAAATTATACATAAAACAATATAGATTTAAAAACCAATAATTAATGCTTTTAACTATTTAGGCTATCATTGGGCTGGTTACTTTTGCATAGCTTTGCTCTATCTGCACGTGTTCATCTTTAGTATGGGCCCAGGTCCTGTGGGTTGGTTAATTGTACCCGAGTTCATACCTCAAGTGGCTAGGTCGGGGATAACCAGCGTGGGTGTATTCACCAACTGGATCAGTAATCTGTTTATAACTGCGGTTTTTCTCCCCTTGAAAGTTAGTTTAGAACAACGTGTCAAAAATTTTTGCTGTTGTAAAAAAAACACACAATTGAAAGTTTGCATTTTTTTTGACCAAATTAAATTTACAATAAAAAGATAGATGTATGATTAAGTTTAACTCCAAGTTATTTTAATTTAAATTATGATTTTGAATCTTTAAATCTGTATATATCTTTGTATAAAAACTGGTCTAAACTGTTTTTCTAGTTCTAAAAATTGTTTGGAACAATAAATGTGTTTTTTTCACTCTACACAGTTCGATTCATAACTACAGACTCGCAATTAAAAGACTTTGTGAATTTATAAAAAATGCTTGTGTGACGCAGTGGTAGCACACCGGACTGAAATGAAATTGTCTTAAATCTAGGAAAGGCCACCTAGGTTAAAATTATGTTACCTTTTGTGTCCAATAATGATCTCGTATCTCGGGTCCAGTAGGATTGTAATTGGTCCGTATAGATCGTCACATAATACGAGCAAGAAATTTTTCATTTTCATTATATACCACAAGAAATTTTCCAGCTAATACTTTTGACCAAAATTTTAATAGAAAAATTGCACATGCAAACTTTTAAAAGATTTTTACAGTAAAAATTCGCCATTTTTTGCTAGTTTTCCCCCAGGACGATTTTTAACACATTTGTAGTTTGGTTGAAGTGAAGACTGCGACTTCTTGCACTAAATACTGCTTTATTTGCACTGCGATTATTTGTGCATTGCGAGGCGGGCTGCACAACAATAAAACTAAAGACGATGGTAGTAACTTTTTAATTATTACTTTTATTTAGTTTTAAACGTTGGAAAGTGAAATGGTTTCATTAAAAAATAAAAAAACTGACATCACAATGTCAAATGTAACGAAATTAACAAGGATAACCCAAAATTTTTCGCTCAAATTGTTTAATTTTTTTTTGTTGTGCAGTTAAACTCGTAGTGCTAAACTAATTTCAGTGCGAATAAAGCAATATTGAGTGCAAAAGAAAGAAGTCGCAGATAATACTGTGTTAAAAATTTGCTGAGCTGGAAAACTAGCAGAATTTTGTAACTGGCGGATTTTTGTAAAAAAAATCCGGACAAAAGTTTTTATCGGTAACTTTTCTAACAGCGTTTTAGCCAAAAATTTAGTGCGTAGCCAAAATTTTAAACATTCTCTTGTGTTATATATTCTGAGTAATAAAGTTTTCATTATGAGCAATTTGTAAAATAATTGTTTAAAAACAATATCGAACATTTTACTTTAGTTCGTTATTCGTGAATGGAGTTTTATGATGCTCATTGTACCACTGGCTGTCTGTGTGACCTTTCTATTTTTCAAACTTCCCGAAACCAGAAACAGACGGGTGGATGAAATAGCTCTTGGCATAGCAGGCGTTTCCAGCTCCGAAGCTGCTGAATTAGTCAACACGGTCTCAAAATCCACTCTTGCAACATGACTTTAAATTCTTGTGTTTATATTCTTTATATTATGTAAGAACACCGTCGAAATTATAAGTTTTGATTTATTCATAATATTTAATTAACATTTTTGAACGAAATATTACTATTTTTGTATATTTGCCGAAACGTCACGTAAAATTAATATAGAATAAAGAATTTACCGAAGACATTCCTTCACACAACAGTGTTTACTAAATAGGAAACAGAGTTTGTATTTGGCAGAAATAAACATGCATGCCTTCTAAACTTGCGTCTGGTAGTTTGGAGGCAGCAAAACTAAACTTATAGACAGGTGGAGGCAAAAACGAGGTACAAAATGATTTGGAGGCAGGTAAAAGGCTTGGCAGAGGAACATAAAATTGCATCAAAGATTTTCTAAAAAGGCAATTGATGTTGTGTTTAGATGTTTACTGCAAATCTTCTGGGTCAGCTAGGTTTAATTTGTTTATAACTCCATCGGCGACCTTAAACTAAAAACTAGGACTTCAGCCATAGTTGTGACAATTCCAGCCACACGCAGAAAGAAATTTTCTTACCCACCTTTTACGACATATAACCTTTCCAATTTTCCAGCGAGCATAATGTTTGTTTGTACTGTAGAGATACTAAATTGAAACACAAAAAAAACTAAAATCTATACAAAAAATCATGCGTACCTACCTACTTACTAAAAAAATTTTTCTGAGCATATCTAGACAACAAAAAGTTAGATTTATTTATTAATGATTAGATTATTTTAGATTTGAGATAATAGCTATACACTAGTAGAATTAACGAATAAATTAAAGATTTCGTTGGAGAAATATGTGCATATAATTTTTTTTATTGCGCATGGTTTTTGTACGGACTATAAGAATAACTGCATGGATTATTCGAAAGGTACGGGGTCTTTAGAGCCGGAAGTAGGGAACTTGAAACCGCCGGAAAAAAATTTTCACCTTTTTTAGGCTTCGTTTAGGCTTAAGTATAAGTTTTATTGATTTTTATTTTGGGCTCCAAGTTCCCTCGGCTCCATCGACCCTAAACCATTCAAAAAGAGCTTTATTTCGGATGCAGCTTAATTAGCTCTTTTTTTCAATAAAAAATCTTGCGTTTTCTCATCCACCTTTGCAACATCTCTACTGGGTATAAATATATGCGTACCGTTTAATATTGTCATATGATTAAAGTTGCGTTGTTGTTGTTTATGTTGTTGTTGTTGCATTACCTGAAACTTATCTTCCCTATGCAGATGCAAAGGGCAGGCGCTAAGACAAGCTAGGAGGGGCAAAAAAAGTTCACTCTTATGCTTGAGACTCTTCGTCAAACATTAATAACGATGTTGGCAACCTTTACCGCTAGAGTGTTCATTGCATGCAGTGTTCACCCATTCCGAGGTCTTCGTCTAAAAAATTTTTTAAGTCACCTGATATTTATCTTACTATAACGTCGTACATGAGCAGCAAAGGTGTTCCTGCAAGGCCAGTGGTACAAACTCCACACACAATAGAGCTGTATTTTCCACTGGTTTGCTAGATGGAAAACTGCCATGTGTGGCCGACGTACAACAACCTTTTTTCTAGCTGTCCAAGCTGGACTGATTTCTATGAGAGAAAAGATCCAGCAACCAGATGGCACCTCGCAAAGGTGGATAATACGATCATCCGGGACAAAGGTGTGATACTCGTGTTTAACAAACGCGGCCATACAAAAGACAACCAGCGGACGGACGGGTGTCATCGTGACGAACGGTTGTCATCGTGACAGACGGGTGTCATCGTGACGGACGGGTGTCATCGTGACGGACGGGTGTCATCGTGACGGACGGGTGTCATCGTGACGGACGCGTGTCATCGTGACAGACGGGTGTCACGATAAATGGTTTGAAAACCATGTTTCTAAAGATATTTATTTAATCTTCTTGGCTGGCTTCCGAACACTTACGATGACACCAGACACTTAGACAGCACTCGTTTAGTGGACCGGCTCCTGAGGTTTGTAAAATTAATTACATCCAGCAGGTTAATATACCGAGATTGAAATATATACTAAATATTATACAATTATACTAATAAAAAATTGGTGGGGAAAAGAAAAATTTAGATAATAAAAGAATCTTGGTGAGTTGTTTATCTGAATAAGCTTTCACAAAGAAAAATTATTTAGAGTAAATTTATAGAAAAAATAGCCAGAAAGATTTGTTAGAAGTTGTATCTTACGAAAAGGAGCGTGAAAAAATTCCACATAGTTCAAACTTCCCTGCAACGCGTTAAAAATAATGTTGCGACGTCTAAAAATTTCGATACTTATTTGTGCGGGTTTTGACGAAAACAATCTCAAATAATCAGTTGTTTTGGGTTTTTTGATTGAAAAATTAATAACACTAAATTTTAGTATGTTATCTTCGGTCTTTTTGATTGAATACGCAATTTGTAATATTATATTTGATGAAATTTGAATTTTTAAACTTTTGTGTATGTGTTTTAGCAGAAGAATGTGTAAATCAGCTGTCTTTAGAAATATATATATATATATATATAATTTACTTTTGTTTTAAAATATATTTTAATTTTAATAATTTATAAATTTCTATAGTTTTTTATATAATTATTATAACAAATTTAGTGGGTATATTACAATATTAGTCTTTGACATCACAGATTTTTTCAAAAGCCTTGGCAATATCTTCAAATACGGCTTCAATTGCACAAGAAGGTGTTTCATCGTGCTTTGATGTACCTTAAGTAAAACAAGACTTAATACAAAAATTTAATTAAACAGAAAATGAGAAATTAAAAAAAATAATAATACGGGATAGCTGTCAATTCAGAGAACATACACACGTGTGCATGCATATTTTTAAGAAATTATATATAGTTTTTCAAAATATGCATACGTATGTTAAATACGTATATTTTTGTAACGAATCTTACCAGCAGATATTTGGGTAATTTCACTACGATAACTGCCACTAACTAATTCGGAAAGCGGTTTTGAACTGCGCACATAGTTTTTTGCAACCTAAAATTAATTATATTCAGTGTACAGGTTTTTTTCTCTAGAAGACAAGGACACATATGAACCGTAACAGTAGGACACATATGAACCGTAACAGTAAACAGTACATTAAAGAATCAACTTTTCACTAAAAACTGGTTGATACTTATAACAAAACGTCCTTTGGACAAAGTGCAAAGGACAAATGTCCTTTGGACTTTGTCCTTTAGATTTTGTCTAAAGGACAAAGTCCAAATGGCAACCTGTTCATACTTTTTACCCTTTGGACTTTTTCCTTTGGATTTTGTCCTTTGGACTTTGTTCAAAGGACAAATTTTAAATAGCATTCATATTTCGTCCAAAAGAAAAAGTCCAAAGGACGTTTTGGCTTTTCTAAAATTGTCCTTTGGACTTTGTCCAAAGGACGTTTTGTCATAAGTATGAACCAGCCTTAATGATATTTTAATGTCAAAAATTATCATTGGGTTACATTCAAGTGTTAAATTGTTCACCACAGTACTGGATAGGGCAACTTAAATTCACAGTAGGAGATGTAACAATTATTTTAAATCCTATAGACTAGTTCTCAATAAGCGTCTTTTACTGCACGAGAAAGGGTACAAACAGAAAAAACTAGCCTTGAAAAATGCTCTAAAAATAGAGCAGGAAAAAGGGGCGATTTTTCCCCGGGCGTATGTTTAGACAGAATAGATGTGGACTAGTCTGAGATGGACATTATGTGGACTATAGAAAATTTGCATTTGGTTTGGGCAGCTGCTCTCTAAATAAAAATTTCTACCATATGATAATGATTTATTTATACATTGATCTAATCACACAGCACTGTTGCATTTTTTTTAGTTTGATAAAATGTCAATTGAAAAAATTATACTCACAGCAATCTTTGACAAGCGCGAAATCGCCACTTTTTTAATTTGAAGGTTATATTTGTATGTGTAAGAAACAACTATAAATTTGAAAAAGTGGCGATTTCGCGCTTGTCAAAGATTGCTGTGAGTATAATTTTTTCAATTGACATTTTATCAAACTAAAAAAAATGCAACAGTGCTGTGTGATTAGATCAATGTATAAACAAATCATTATCATATGGTAGAAATTTTTATTTAGAAAGCAGCTGCCCAAACCAAATGCAAATTTTCTATAGTCCACATAATGTCCATCTCAGACTAGTCCAGATCTTTTCTGTCTAAACATACGCCCGGGGAAAAATCGCCCCTTTTTCCTGCTCTATTTTTAGAGCATTTTTCAAGGCTAGTCTACCACTTTTTTTGAATTAAATTAAAAAATTGCCTAATAAACTAGTTTTAGCTGCGCAATGACATATGTTTATAATCATTCCGTTGCCTTTTTTACTTTTTAGTTTTTTAAATAAAAAATAATAAAAAGAAGATGATGAATTTAAATTACGAAATTTACCCACGTTGTTTAATTATAGTTAGTGCGGTGCAGTGGCGCTCCAGACAAAGTTTACCTACGTTCTCTAAATATAGTTGGAGCGATGCCGTGCGCAAATGATTGCAATTATAATTCTAAAGTAAAAATAATAATAAAAAAAAGATGATGAACATGAATTACAAAATTTACTCACGTTCTCTAAGTATAGTTGGCGCGGTGCGGTGGGTTGAATTGCAGTGTGGCACCCCCGCACCACCGATGATTATCTACTGGCGCGGGGGGCGCCCCCGCCACCGACGCTTATTATTATAATTTAATAAAAAAAAAATTGTATTTATTTTGTCATCAGTAATGCAAGAATTAAAAAAAGTACTCTGTTGTTTTCTCCGTTTTCCGCGCGGTTGAAGCAGATGGCGCTGGGAACTGGTGCCGTGTCTGCCACCAATTAAAACCGGTCTGCTTTTTTTGTGGGGTTTCTATGAGGGGATGTTGGTTGTCTGCTCTGTACAATCCTTATTGTTGCCAAAAGGCTGTTATTGTGCGGTTGGGAGTTTTTATTTGTTTATCTTTCAAATTTTTTATTTTAATCATTTTAAATCGATAACAAGGACCTAAATCAAAAAAGTGTTTCCTAAGAAAGTTGCGTAATTCCTTCTTCTTTCTTATGAGCCCATGTTTATTTTTGATGAATTAGTAACGAATGAGGAATATCACTTTTAAGGATAGAGCGTTGGAATAATAATAATAATAATAAGAAGAAGAAGAAGAAGAAGAAGAAGAAGAAGGTTCTGAATTTCAAAATTTACCCACGTTCTCTAATTATGGTTGGCGCGGCGCCACGGGGCTAAATCGCCCCGTGGCGCTCCCGCGCCACCCATGATAAAATTTGAAAAAAAATTTAGTTTTCTTAGTTTTTTATGTTTAAACCTATACTTCATACAAATTGCTACGGGATGATATGTTTTACTACGTTGAAGTGCTTTAATATATCAGTTTGTGCTAAATAAATTTTGTTTTTTTAATTAAACGTCACAATAGTTAGAATCATCACTAAAACACTTTTTTATAAACAATGATTTCTAATTAGTACAAATAAAGTTGAAATTTGTGCTTTGAAACTAATTTTAAACCTACATAGTTTTTTTAATGTTTTGGTTGTAAAACTATTCAAAATTTAAAAATTAATTTTAAAAAGTCCATTCCAAACTTTTAAATACAAACATTTTCTGTAATTGAAACATTAAAAAACTGGGAACCAGGCTCGCCAGCAACGCCGTACCTATGAAGCGGCAAAAACCTAAAAATCCTCAAAAACTGTTTTTGCTTCTGTAATATTAAAAAAGTATTTAAGAAATTTTGAGGAGAAGGGGTCCAGATTTTGAACCAATAAATATTTGAAATATTTTAAACCGTAAAATATACTAGTCGCTCTCTGTTTCTCGATTTTCTCCCTACATATGATTGGCGTTAGTAGTTATTGTACCCTCTTCCTAACACTAAAAAACCTTTATTCAGAACTAGTCTATGAAGTGTCAGTCAGTGTGGAGATTTCGATAACATCATAAGTTTAAGTTCTATACCACATATTTTTTGTCTAAAAGCAAATAAAAAGAACTGTAGGGCGTGGTGCGTGAAGGCGTGACGGACATGTGGCTCATATGATATGGTTAAAATTGCATGGCTGTGTGCTCCTATCTTAGCGAGGTTGTGTAACATCTATTGTTGTTTTTATGTTTCAAAAATACGATGCCTTATAAATCCAAAGTAAAGTAAACGGCTTATAGTGCAATGTAGCAGGCCCTTCGATGAAATACCGAGACAAAAAACTATACGATTAAGTCCTGTATCGCGAAATTTCCAAGCAAAAGGCTAAAAAAAACAAACAAATCGTCACGTGTTTTTTTCTATCAAAAAATTGCTTTATTCATCCTCGTATTTCTTGATGTCGCATGAAAATAATACACTTTTTTACTGTTTCACAATATTATATACCTGTTTTAAATGCATCCACGTATTATCATTTCCAGCCAAATGAGCAGAGTCCAAAAGAGAAACGGAAACAACTCTGTTTAAAAAATCTTCACCGATCAAATCAGCCTAAAATACACAGGAAAATATTAATAATAAAAAGGTTTTCTTTACCATAAATTTGTAAGCTATAGAAAAATTACATCTGGTTAAATTTCTAAAATTGTGTATAGAAGAAAAAGCCAATTAAAATTTTGTAAGGCTATGGTTTTTTAAACTATAATTAAAACAAAAAAAAAATTTAATGTCTTTTCAGAAATTATTCAAAAATAAATCAAACTTTGATCGTTATAAAATTTAAACTAATGTTAAGAAATGTAAGAATAAAATGTTAAGTGTTTAATATTAAACAGTTTTAGTTTAAAATTTTGCTTTGCTGTTAAATATTCGATTTAATATAGACTAGTTCGGAATAAGCGTCTTTTACTGTACGAGAGAGGATACAAAAAGAAAAAAATAAAAATTTAAAAAATCTTAGCTTTCTTAGTTTCTTAAGTTTAAACCTTTACTTCATAAAAATTGCTACACGATGATATGTTTCACTACGTTGAAGTGCTGTAATATATCAGTTTGTGCTAAATAAATTTTTGTTTTTTAATTATACGTCACAATACTTTAAAATCACCACTAAACTTGTATATTCCTGAATAGTGATTTCGAATTAAAAAAAATAAAGATAAAATTTGTGCTTTTAAACTAATTTTAAACCTACATACGTTTTTTTATTGTTTTGCTTGTAAAACTATTCAAAATATAAAAATCAATTTTAAAAAGTCCATTCTAAACTTTTAAAATAAGCATTTTCTGTAATTGAAACAATAAAAAACTGGGAACCAAGCGCGCCAACAGCGCCATACCTACGAAGCGGCAAAAAACTAAAAATCCCCAAAAACTGCTTTTGCTTTTTCAATATTTAAAAAGTATTTAAGAAATTTTGAAGAAAAGGGGTCGAGATTTTGAACCAATAAATATTTGGAATATTTTAAGCCGTAAAATGTACTCGCTCGCTCGCTAGTGGCTCGCTGTTTCTTAATTTTCCCTCTACATATGATTGGCGCTAGTGGTTATTGTACCCTCTTCCTAACACTAAAAAAAACCTTATTCCGAACTAGTCTATAGCAACTCATTGTAGTCAGCCAGGTGTAATTTGCGTATAACAAACACAATGTTGACATGGAAGAAATTAAAAACACTTTCTATGTTGTAATGTATTTTAGTGTTTCATAGAAATAAAACAATGTCGAAAACCGATATTTTTATATTTAACCACGTACGAAATATCTTCGCATCTTAATTAATTTATATGTCTCTCATAAATGATTTATATATTTAACAAATTCTAAAGGTTTTACATAAAATTTTGAAGTTCAAATTTTAATAAACTTAAAAGGAATTAGAATAAAACAAGAATATTATCGTACCAGTCGTACGGTGACATATCCACCGGCACTGTGTGCAACGATAGCGATTCGGGACGCTTTTGCCCTTCCGATAAATTCTTCCCAGACGTATTGCGCATGTGAAACAGGATCTTCGCAGTACTATAATACAATTTATTTATTCATTTATTTAACATAGTTAAAAAAATAGAGGTGTTTTTTGCTCATATACATAAATTTATTTGTCAGATACCCGTAATAATTTATTTTGCGACCATATAGAGCCAGGAAAGCAATAAATATTCATTGGAGATGTAAGCAACATGTTTGTAAATAGCAGAAAATAAAAATTGGCGTTTTTAACTAACAATATTCCAACAAGAAGCTTTTGAAAAAAAAACACAACAATACATTTACGCCAACAATAATTATGACAGTGAGCAAAAAAAACAAAATTTAAAACTTAAGGCATGTATCACGCCTATGAAATTTAAATTTTTACATTAATCAAAATTTTGATGACCATAGCCATGTGGCCGTAACAAACAAACGCCAGCACAGCACAGCGCTACAAATATCTAGCTAGCTTTGGCTCTTGTGGTAAACGGTGTAAATTTTCACTGAATATCAAACATTTGTATTCTATTTAATTAGCCTTACCCTAATAAAAAGATTTCTACCACTGGCATTGTAAGCTTTAGTCTGATTTGTGTTGAGCACCACAATTCCATAATGGAGTTCCTTGCAACGTTTAATATAAGGCAGTTGAGTACCGGTATCTAAGTGATTACTGATGATAAGCCTGCAAAATGCAATAACCAATTAAATAATTAAATAATTAGAAAAAACTGTAGTTAAAATTGTAAAACGTTATCTTTATATTAATTTGTGTTTTAATTTTGAAAAACCTGTTTAAAAGTGCAGTTTAATAAATAATAATGTTTAATTAGGGTTTATCTCTGCAACATTTATATTAAAATACATTCCTTTCCTTGCATTATGAGCTATCAAAAATATCTTAATTTTGCATACTGGCTAAAATAAAATCCCCGAGCTATGATGATTTTTTAAAACTGTAATATTTTGATAATTCTTGCACCCAGTGATGAGTTTACTATCGCAAACTGCTTAGGGACTTAATTTAATCACTAAAATAACTAAAATGGTGCAAAAGTATTTCATTTCAAAAAATGTTCTCTAGAAAATATTGAAACAAAACCTTTCCAAACTGTTCAACATCAAGTTGGCGCACTACGCAAAACCTGGATTGCCTTGTTTTTACCAACATTTTAAATTATTTTTTAACTATGAATTATTTTTTCTATTAAAAAATGTAATGTTATTAATATATTTGTACGTGACAAATTTGTACTCAGTTAATATTTTCGGTTTGTTTTTAAAACTTTATTCCGTAATTCGAAACTGAACAAATATTCGCACATGAGAGTATGTTTTAAAAGCTATGTCCAACAAGAATAGGAGTATTTAAATAATAAAATTGTCACGTAGCAAACACAGTTTAATTTTAAATTAAAATTTATTATTATTAAAAACCGATTTTTTTATTTTGAGTCAACGTATTCAGCTGTGAGTCACTAAATCCTCGAGTTATAACACATATCAAAAAATGTTTCAAAATAATAATTCCGTAATTTTCATCTTTTTTTGTCAAAACAAATATTATTGCAGTTTTTAATCGTAAAAAAGTCTAATTTGCTGAAAACTTTCATATTCTACGACTTACAAATTTTAGTCGTAGATAAAGCTAAAGAATGACCACTAATTAAACCTAAACCAGATTATCAAAAACATATTTTAAGATATGTACAATTTTAACTTAAACTAAAAAACTATATTTTAAAAAAGTTTGGAAATTTTTTACCCAAGGATATAGTGATCCATTTCCTTTCCAAAAATATGGATTTATTTAAATCTACCAGAATAATTTGCAAATGGTTAAAAGATATTAATAAACACCTTTTTAGAAAGATAAAAAATTAAGCAAATGTGTTTTTTAATGTTCTTAGCAATACTTTACACGTGAATCAAACTATTTTGTGGACGCAAATCTTTGCAATAAAATATTTTGGTTGTACCCAACAAACAAAGTTTTAAAGATTATATCAATAAAACGGCACTAACAAAAACATAAGTTTTATGTTGTTTTTTTCAACGATTTATTTAGTAAATTTTAGCTAAAATACTTAAAATTGGGGTTAAAAATATCGAATTAAATTTATATCAAAAATAACTTGACTGGCATAACCAGAATTTTATCATGGAAACCAAAAAAATTACTTTCTTGACCATTGCCCTGCCCTAGCAGTTCCACTCCCATGTATTAAAATGACCAATTTATCACAGATCCATGCGTCTTCTGACACGAAGAAAAAACCCTGAGCATCTTCATCTTCAGCATCCACCTATAAACAAAAAAAGTTTTTAAAAAAACATAAACCGAAAAGTTCGCATTCAAAAAAACTTGCTCAATTTAATGTTACCCATAGTACAAACATGGCCATGGCCATGTTTGTTCTATGCCATGGCATAAAACAAACAATAGTATGGTTTATTGTCTTATCAATTTGGAATTGCAACATAAATTTGCTTAATGATAGACTTCCAATAATTAATTACTCGCTATAAATCTCGTAAATTAAAAATAAAATTGTTAATTCAAGTACGCTAACTTAAAAACAAACTTAGTTTTAACAGAATAAATAATAATAGTTTTAAAATAAATGCCAATGTAAATATAAAGAAAATTTAAAAAAAAATAATTTCACAAAACTAAAGATTCAGAATCTTCAACAAGAAGAGCCAGCATTTTAGGTGGGTTTAAATCAATCTCTTTTTTTTGTTTAGTGTGACATAGGATAAGATAAAATTAAACACGTGTTTATCTTCTGGTTTTTTAAAACCAGATTCTGGGATTAAGTTGTATTTTTTTGGTTAAATTTTTTTTCGAATAAAGTGGTGAAAAACCATCCTTATATATCATAGTTATAAATTTAGATTCAACCACATATAATATTTCAAGCATAAACGACACAATATTTTGTAAATAACAACTACCCGGTTTATTTAACATTAGTATACATTAAATAATGTTAGTTTGAAAAGTCAAGTTCAGCAAAATAATAACATTTATTTTCTCCTAAAGTTTGATTTTATAAATGTTACAATAGAGTTATAGAAATTTACCGGTATCTTAATTTTCTTAAGGCCTCCTTCATCAATTAACAGATCAAAAACATAGTCGGAAATAACCTAAAAAATAGCAACATTTTATTTATTTACTTAGCTTAATCTCGAATAAGCCTTAAAGGTGTGGTCTACGAAATATTGGTTGGATAGTGTTGTAAATAAAAAGTTACTTTTACTTTTACTTAAACTAATAAAAGTAACGGATTTTGGTTACTTTTACTTATACTCGACTTTTGAAATTTCAAATACTTTTACTTTTACTCATACAAAATTTTCCACCGCAAAAACTTAAATTATTTAGGTAAAATGTCAGTAATTTCAATGGGTAGATTTCCTGTGGGCTTGTTGTAAAGTGAATGGACGAAGATAATTTTTTAAGTCCGTTAACACGCTAAAACCATTTATTTTGACCAAAAAACTTATTAAAATGATAATTTATGCATAATATTAGCAAAAAAACTTTAGAACGGAGCTCTGTAGCTCCAAAAACTGGTGTTTTTCTTAGTTTCAAAATAATTTTTATTAGACTTTTACTCTTACTTTTAGTTAAAAAATAAGTCTTACTTTAACTTTTACTTTATTAAAAAAAAATAAAATTTTGACCATTACTTTTACTTTTACTTAAGGTAGAACATCACAGTTAAATTTTGACGGCATATCCTTACTAATTAATTTTTACTAAAGTAATTAAACCTGCTGATTCAATTTTTGACATTCATTTTTCTGTAAAAAAGTGTTATTGTCCACAATCATCAAGTCACATCAATAAAATACATATAAAAAATACAAAACATTAATAAAAATTATTACCAAAAATATTATATTTTTTCATTTTCAATTCAGCGTATCTTGAATAATAAAACAGTTTTTTAATTAAAAAGCAAAAAATTTTAAAAAAAATTTTTTTTTCGACGATAATAATATGGCCAGCGAAGACTCGATCCCAAGAATCGGAGGATCCAGGCCCGACATACTAACCACTCGGCTACTGGGTCAGCTGCGATTTCTCACTTAAAAGCCACATTTAAAGAAACGGTTCAAAATGTAGTTTCTCGGTGTCAATTAAAAAAAATTAAACGAAAATTAAAAAAATTGATTCACTCAGATTTTAATGAAAATTTGTAAATAGTTAGACACAAGTCTAATCATTACTTTGAATTGTATTTGATTAAAAAACTAATTCAGGATTTTTTTATTTGATTTTTCTTTTAAAAACATAGATTTTTTAATATTCTTCAAATTTTGAATTACGTTTTACTCCAAACCACATCTAAAAGTTGCCCCCTATTTTTCTTTAACTTTCTATAAAATTGCGGAAAAAACTGAGTGAATCAAATTTTTTAAATTGTCAAAAACTGTTTTTGAGCTTTAGATTCATTGAAATATATCTCAAAATAGAACAACTGGTAAACAATGAAATTATTACCGTTAGATACATCATAATCTGAGCTTTCGATCGCACTATACTTTTGTCAGACAAAAATTAATATCTAAGTTGATATCTAACTTTTAGTAAAATTCGTCATAACTGTGGTGTTCTATCTTAAGTTAAATTAAAATTTTTCAAATTACTCTTACTTTTACTTAAAATAATCCAAAATTAATACTTTTTAAAACACTAGTTAAAAATCACTAAATGATTTTGCCTATATTAATTGCCGTTTCACTTTGGTTTGAATTTTGGTAATCAAATTTATAAAATGTTGTTTGTCAAAAAACTATAGTAGTAAGTATAAGTAGTGTAAATAAAAAATAATTATTAAAGAAATTCCAGCACTTAAACTTTTATCGACAACATAAGAAAAAGACATTACTCTAAAACTCTAAACTCCTAAACATATAAGACTAATATATTTAATTAAAGAAACCAAATCAACCAAAATGTGTTTGTGTTGGTTTGGTAACTAATCTTCCGGAAACTATTTGTTTAGCGACCACCGGAAAATTTATCTTAAACAGATTATCACAAACACTAATTAAGTCAAACCATCATGGTAATCATAATCAACGGTTCTACTCTGAACAGGATATCGTTTATACACACAGAAAAAACATCCACCATAAAAAATTATGAAAAGAAATGCTTTAAAATAACTATAAAGAATTACATCCCAATATATTTATTACACCAACCTCTCCCAAAGCGGAGTATTGGCGCTGAGCGTGGCCTCCTTTGGTCCAGTTGGTCCTAAACTGCTGTCCTGTGTCTTTGCATTTGAGAATTCCGTCCACGAAATGGTAGCCGAATCCGTCTAGAGTAGTGGGCCATTCCAAACGGGCGTTGGAATCGCCAACGCCGCCGTCGTCTTCGGCGACGGTTTTGGAACGGTAGCTCATGCTGTTAAAAAATTGATAAAGCGTCCGCAGTTGATAGAAATCAAAACAGCACACTGAGTACGGCAGAGTGGCCATGGCGCCTCGGATGACTTACCCACTAGCGGCTTCACTTTCAATTAAAAAGACTGCATTCCATGCGGTACGGGGCAAAAGAAAAATTACGGACAACCACCTCTTAAACCCGCAAGCCAACTCCGCACTATGCACAAACAAATTTTCTTAAAACTTCTCAAAGTATCAAGCGCTGAACTAAGTGTTTGGCTAGTAAGCTAATGTATTAAGAAATTCTAAAGAAATACGATTCATTTAGATTTTTCTTTTTAAATTATTCTATAAAAAAAATGGTATGGAAAACTAAACAAAAACAATTAGACTCTTTTAGACAATATTAAACTGACTCGTCAAATTTCGATTACTTTATATAAAATTAGCCATTTATTCAACTCCAAAATTAATTTTTCAGCTCAATTATAGCTAGTTAGACTTTTATTTTCCTTATTTGAGAATTTAATTTTCAAAAAAAAAGGATTTAATCGCCACGCGGTCAACATTTTTTAAGGGCACTGGACTATAATTGTAAAGACCGGGTGCTCTGTGGCAAGATAAAGTTAACAACTTAAAAAATAGCTTTGATTCAATTTAACGAATCAAATAGGATTTTAATGCTCTTTTCGGGATCCCTGGTTTTTGGTTATGTTTGACAGACATTAAATTTAAATTTCGACATATAAAAGTGCTAAAAACACATAATCTTATCGTAGTATAGTTCACTAATGCTTAAATAAGCTGGATTTTCTAGGATTACGCTTACATCATAAGGCGAAAAGCGTAGATAATACGAAATAGCAAAAACAAAAAAAACAGACTAGAAAAAAAATTATTTAGCAGCCTAAAAGTGATTTATATATGCTGCATACTTAATATATTCTCGGTTAAAGTCCATAAAGTATTCTAAATTGCATTTTTTTCTTAATAAAACAGAGGTCTAGAAGTAAGCAAAAAGTAATTTGATATTCAAACGACATTATTCTTAGTAAAAAATTCTCTAGCAAAGTTTAAGCGCATGGCTTCATAATGAACAACAAGCTTACATGTGATATGTTTTTAAAGGTTATAGTGTTTTATTACATTCTAGTGTGTCGTTATAGGGAGTTGAAAATTGAAAATAAATAATGTACGCTAACAACTGTTTGTAAAAAAATAGAAGATTTTTAATATGAATTGTGAATATTTTAACATATACATTTCGCATCGCTTACATATATTATATATTTTTTTATTTTTTGTGTGAGATTTTTGAAACGTATAACGTATAACATCTTGAAAACATTAATTTTGCTTTTTAAAACAAGAAATTATAATAAAAAATATTAAAAAAACTGAGAATACGTATACAATATTAAAAGAACAAAGAATACGTATACAGTGCATTAATTTATGGAATAATAATGTCACCAATTATAAACTATAGCGGTTACTAAGCTTTTTTTGGTATAAACGAATAATCAAACCTAAATGCCGGAAAATTGCGCTAACAAAAAATGAATCAATAACATATTGTAATGTGTTAAATTACTTATTTGAGCAGTAAAAGATATTTTCTTATCATAAAAAGTTTCAAAAGCCGTAGAACCATAGCGCGTTTTCAAGTAGTTAAGCCCAAATTTCTTTGTATTAAATATCGAAAAGAACGAGTTTTAATTTTTACAGCGAACTTGTACGAGAGCAAACAATAAGGGTTGGGTTAAAAGTAGATAATTTTATAACCAAAGTTTAAATCAATTTATAAATTAATTTTTGCTAATATAAACTAGACATTTTTTACTAATTTTGCCAATGTATTGTAAGTAATGCAAGCAATACTGTTGCATGTAATGCATGCAAAATTAAAAACTTAGCTATCTTAATAGAAACATAATCTTTTTAAACAACCATTGGATTTCCAAAAGGTTTGAAATAAAACTTCAAAACTTTACACGTTAATAAGTATTATACGTACCGCGGAACAACTTATACATGTATGTATGACAATTCAAGGTTGTGTTGTTTAAAATTGTTACATATGTTTATGATTCAATATTCTTTAAACATGAGCTTCTTTGCACTTGAATATAGTTTTTCAGTATTCATTCATTTTCAAAAAAATAACAGTTGTCAGGGTTTTGTTATTTTTAACGCATTAAAGTTTTTGGACCGTGGCAAAATTATGAGAGCAAAAATGAAAGCTTACACAGTGCTAAATAAAAAAATTGGGCTTCGGGTTATTTGTTTCATAGCTTAAAACTGTCAGCAGCAACTTGTTATTACTTTCATCTCCAAGTTTCTCAATTCAAGATTTTGAACTCTGGAAATTTAAAATTAACTTATATTAAATGTGAAAAAAGACTACACTCAAACTTAACAAAATTATGCTTTCGAAAATTTTGGTCTTAATATGATTATAATTAGCAATGAAACTAACATGAAAAAGCTCCAATAAGTAATATTACACAGAAACATAATATTAAAAAATAAAAAAACACGTGCGAAAAGTAAAATACTTAAAAGTATGAAAGTGATTCTTTCAGTTTATTTTTATTTGAAACTCAAACATTTCTTTTGTATTAACTGTCTTATTCTTATGAGTCATTTTGTCGCAGTAATATTTAAAACGGTTTAAGAGTACTTTATCTTTTTTTGCACGATTTGCTGATGTAATGATATTGTTGCTATGTGGTTTTGGTTTTTACAAAAAAAATTTTGTATAAAATATAAAATAAATTGAGAGGCTTTATATAAAATAAATCAAATCAAAAATATAAAATAAATCGAAGCATTTTATGCTTTAGTTATTTACCGTAATTGTAAGTTTTAACAAAATATTTATCCAGATATTATTGTTTCGTTGTAGTGCCATTTCGTAAAACGTGAAAACCGAAAAACCAGTCGGCAAACTTGACCGGTATTTTCAGTATATCTTTGGGGTATGTCTTGTCTGAAAACAAATAATTTTAGAATGTTAAAAATCAAATTTTTTCTATTGAATAGTAAAATTTGCATAACTTGACTTTAGGAAAAAACTTCAGTTTTTATTTTTTGTAGCTTAGGATTGTATTTCAGGAGCGATTTTAATTTTCCATCAAAAACATTTTTAATGTCAGAAAAATTTTTGACTCCTTACGAAACTTTTTAAATAACTTTAATTAGAATATTATCATAAAAATTTTAAAACTTTAACACTGGTCAAAACAGCTAAAATCATTTCAAACAT
>JASAMX010030392.1:0-19829 GCA_030248175.1 Microlaimidae sp. YZB2_3 | reverse complement strand
TTGTTTAAAAATAAGTTAGTCCCTTAAAAATTTAAGGTGGCCACACTATTATGTTTTTTTTGTTTTTATTTTAATGTTGATTAAGTAATCACGTTAACAGACCTGTGCACTGCCCCCCCGGGGTTTAAACGGGGGGGGCAATTCCAAAACGGGGGGCAACTTTTTTGAAACGGGGGGGGGCAATAAAACGAGGGGGCAAGCAGGGGGGAAAGAAACAAAAGAGAAAAAAAGAGAAAAAAAGAAGGGAAAAGAGAAAAAAAAGGACAAAAAAGCGAAAATAAGGTAAAAATAGGTCTAAAATGGCTTAAAATACATTGAAATAGGCTAAAAACTGCGAAAAATTCACGATGATGGCCATAGGTGTTTTTGGTCGGGTCCGCTAGGGGGGGGGGTCCACCCCCGGGTGGAAGGCCAAAATTTTTTAGGGGGGTCCAGGGGGGTCCGGACCCCCCTGGCTTTTTAGGGGGGGTCGACCCCGGGTGCGAGATTTCAAATTTAGGGGGGTCAGGGGGGTCTAATTTTTTAGCAAAATTTTTTTAACTCAATAATTTAAGTGTTTTTAGGTCTAATATTGAATTTTATGTATTAAAACAGCCTATTTAGGCCTAAAAAGTGTATTTAAACACTGTTTTTAACTAAAAACCCGTGTTTTTGACAGTAAATAAAAAAATATACTTCCAAGTTGGTCGGGAGGGGGGGGGGGGGGGGGGTCAGGCCGGACCGCTCTCGAGCTTTGGGGGGAGGGGGGTCCCCTGAATTTTTTTTAGGGGGGGGGTCCAAAATTTTGGCTCTAGGGGAGGGGGGTGACCCCTCTGTCCCCCCCAAAAACATCTATGATGATGGCGTCATCATAGGTCAAAAATGGCGTCATAATTTTAGGGTACTTTTTCATTTTTTGACGGGGGGGAATAAAACGGGGGGGGCAAATCCTCGAATAAAACGGGGGGGCATTTCCAGACCGTGCACAGGTCTGCGTTAAAAAATTAATTTAAGTTTAGTAGTGAGAGTACTAAAAGCCGGGGGCGTGGTCCCAAAAAATTGGCTAACAAAGCCAATAGCCAAAAGAGCCAAAGTCAATCAAGGAATAAGACCTGTTGTCGGGATTGTTTAAAAAATGTGAATGCGTACAGGAAAAAAAAGTAAAAAAAATATAATAAAAATATTTACTTGATTTTAGCGAAAAACTATTGTAAAATTAGGAAGTGTTTTTCTCAAAAAAATTCTCAGGACCAAGAAACAGCACCTATTACCTAGACTAAAGCAAAGGGTTGGTGAAAAAAATATGTCATTTTTTTTAATTACCAAAGAAATTAAATATAAAGTATTCAGCGCTTTTTCATTACAAAAACCCAATTATGGATAGGCGTTGTTTTTGGAAACATAATTAAAGAAAAGACTTTAACTTACCTAATAAAAGGGCATTAGAAAGAAATCCATTCTTTACGTACATGTCCGTGTTTTAACTTCGCAGGACAAAAGTGCTTCTGTTCATTGGCAAGCATGAGTGGGTTTCTGCTTTGCATAGCTGTGAGTTTGGGATGATGTACTTCGGAATCGGGAAGACGTCGTCAGCAAGGCGAGGAGTCTACCAGACGGTTTTTAGATCAAGTTTGACCAAAAACTTGGCTGGCTGCAGAGAACATCGACAAAGTGCCTCTGTTGGGTTTGGCCAAAAAGGTAGTTGATCAACGCAGTTTTCATTCGCACATCAGCCAGACAGAACCGACCAACGAAGCTGGGCGAATACCGCATGTTCAAGACGAGACTGAAACTGAGATTTAAATCGGTTAGCTTTGTGTTTATCTGATCGCTAACTTTTTATCAAAAATCAAAATTATGAGAAATCTACAACTGAAAACCTGCTAACTCCTGCTATTCTGTAACTTCTGTAGTTTTTTTACGACCTTGTGTGCATCTGTGTGTTTAGTGATGTTCCCACACCCCAGTTTCATGCTCCGGAGTTCTGCCCTTTAAATGAGCGATTTTAAACTTATTTAAGGCTAAAATACATTTTAAGTTATTCGAATTTTAGGATAGTTTTAATTGTCTTAAATAAATCTGAAAAAAATTCGTTTATAAAAAAGTTTTTGAGAAAATGATCTATTGCATCACTCTTTGAGTTTTCATTAAAACAGTACAATAATAAATCCTAACTCCGGAAGTTGCTCTGGAGCTCCAAAAGCAGAGTTTCGCTTTGTAACTCCGGAGACCATCACTACACCTTACTGGCGAATTAAATTTGTTTTTAGTTTGATTTTACCTAATTTGAAACAATGGGATTGACATGACATGCCATTGGGTGGGATGTTTTTTTACGTACTAATATTAAAATGAAAGATAAAAATGATTTAATTGATTTAAAAATAATGTTTTCAGTCAAAACAAACTGTGTAATATAAATATTTATTTATTTTTAAAATAGAACTTAAGAAAATACAATTAATATTTTATTTACAATCTAGAATTATAAAATTATTTATCACATTATTTGAATAAGTTCCTTAAATAATATTACTCCATTTGAAAAAAAATAATACAAATTTTATTTGCTAAAAGACCGATAAAAGATTACTTTACAAATGTGGAAATATAGAAAATAATAAAAATATGCACTGACCCTTTGAACAATGGGTAAATAACTAAAGAACGGTATCCTAATTAAATTAATATAATTATACTTTGATCAATTAGGATAGCTCTTAACAAATCTAAAATTAGTGAATTTTCTTAGCGTATCGCTTATTGAATCACGAAGTGGGAGGAGCTGATGTTGTTTTTGGCGCTCAGATAGTGTGTAACTTTTTGTTGAATGGATTACGACTTCAAAATACACAAACGAATATGGCTAAGGGCTGGTTCATACTTATGACAAAGCGTCCTTTGGACAAAGTCCAAAGGACAATTTTATAAAAGCCAAAACGTCCTTTGGACAAGCCAAAACGTCCTTTGGACTTTTGCCTTTGGACGAAGTATGAACGCTACTTAGAATTTGTCCTTTTAAAGTCCAAAAGACAAAATCCAAAGGGAAAAGTCCAAAGGACAAAAGTATGAATACGTTGTCCTTCGGATTTTGTCCTTTGGACTTTTCCCTTTGGATTTTGTCCAAAGGACGTTTTGTCATAAGTATGAACCAGCCTTAAAAGTATGCGCGGTAGATACAATACAACAAAATAGGAAATAAACATGCGAGCGTTACAGAGATAAAAATCAGACCACATCTGATCTGAAGCTCTTTTTCTCTTTAATATAGGATTATGATGTTCCATGACAGCTCTTCTTTTTGATTATCGTGATTAATATGGGCAGTTAGATTTTAATAAGATTTTGTAGAAAGGTTTATAAAGAGATAAAATAGGTATTTAACCACCTTTGCCGACCTTTTTTTAAATAGCCCCATTAATTTATTACTATTTGAAGCAAACAAAACATAAGACCTCAGCTTTTGGCTCAGATTTGGTGTTACAAAGGTTTACCAAAATCTCGTAACATTTAACAAATTAAATTTATTTAGGATACTTTAATTTATTTTAAATAATTTCAAACTTTTTCATTGTCCAATTATTTAAAACTAGCCTTGAAAAATGCTCTAAGAATAGAGCAGGAAAAAGGGGCGATTTTTCCCCGGGTGTATGTTTAGACAGAAAAAAATGTGGACTAGTCTGAGATGGACATTATGTGGACCATAGAAAATTTGCATTTGATTTGGCCAGCTGCTCACTAAATAAAAATTTCTACCGTATGATAATGACTTGTTTATACATTGATCTAATCACACAGCACTGTTGCATTATTTTTTTTTGATGAAATGTCAATTGAAAAAATTATACTCACAGCAATCTTTGACAAGCGCGAAATCACCACTTTTTCAATTTGAAGGTTATATTTGTATGTGTAAGAAACAACTATAAATTTGAAAAGTGGCGATTTCGCCCTTGTCAAAGATTGCTGTGAGTATAATTTTTTCAATTGACATTTCATCAAACAAAAATGAAAGTGCTGTGTGATTAGATCAATGTATAAACAAATCATTATCATACGGCAGAAATTTTCATTTAGTGAGCAACTGGCCAAACCAAATGCAAATTTTCTATAGTCCACATAATGTCCATCTCAGACTAGTCCACATCTTTTCTGTCTAAACATACGCCCGGGGAAAAATCGCCCCTTTTTCCTGCTCTATTCTTAGAGCATTTTTCAAGGCTAGTCTACCACTTTTTTTGAATTAAATTAAAAAATAGCCTAATAAACTATAGTTTTAGCTGCGCAATCACATATGTTTATAATCATTCCGTTGCCGAGATATACTTTTTTAAATAAAAAATAATAAGAAGAAGATGATGAATTTAAATTACAAAATTTACCCACGTTGTTTAATTATAGTTAGTGCGGTGCAGTGGCGCTCCAGATAAAGTTTACCTACGTTCTCTAAATATAGTGGGCTCGATGCGGTAACGAATGAGGAATATCGCTTTTAAGGATGGAGCGTTGGAATAATAATAATAAGAAGAAGAAGAAGAAGAAGAAGAAGGTTCTGAATTTCAAAATTAACCCGCGTTCTCCAATAATGGTTGGCGCGGCGCCACGGGGCTAAATCGCCCCGTGGCGCTCCCGCGCCACCCATGATTTAAAATAATTACAATCGAAAAGTGGCGTTTATTTATTTTAATTTTTTATAAATGTTCAGTAAATTAAAGTCATATTTGTGTATATGAGATTGTTTATCAGTATAAGTTTTAATAAACCCGTCCATTAAAAAATGAATGTTTTTTAACACTGCATTTTTTAATTTTTAATAATTTTTACACACTTTACCCAGGATTTTGTTTTATTCAGGAACGCGGACCTCAGTTTAAACAATTTCACTTGGAAGGGATTCCACCGGGGAAATTTTGGGTTTTAAAATGTTAAAAATAGAATAAACCTTTGTGAAGCTCTATAATAAACAAACTTATTTCAGCATAAAAATTAAGTATTTTTTAGACTTTTTTAACATTAAAAACATATTATTAGGACGGTAGACAAAATATGTTTTTTTTTAATTTACAAAATATTTATTTTATTTTTAAAACCACAATATTTTTTCCTTTATTCAATCCAAAAGATTTCACCAAATTTTTTATTGGCGCCCCATTTCGTTGTAGACACGGCCACCCAACCAGTACCCCTGAAAATTTTTGTTTAGAGCAGGGAGACATAGGGTAGTGCATTTAATTTCGGCACTTTTTTGTTTTTCCGATGTAACTTTTTAGTGTATGGCCTGATATTCATGTTTGATAGCTCATTTTAAAGCTTTCACGATACTTCGTTGCGTCACAAAAGTTTCACTGTACGAATGTATTTTTTTACTTAATTAAATCAGTTTTTTAAAAAATGGAAAATTGTCGAAATTAAATATGTGCATTTAATTTCGGCACTTTACAAACAATCGATTGTTTCTCAGTAAAAAAAATCATCATTTTCAAAAATTTAAAATACTATCATTATCTTCAGACAGTTTTCTTTAATTTAAGCTTCTACTTGTTGTTCAACGTGTAACTGGCAAAAAGTTACAGCTAAAATGCCAAATGGTATCAAAATGAGCAAAATTTGGGAAAAAAGTGCATTTAATTTCGGCACTTTTTAAAAGGACCCTCTTAATCGAGTTTAAGTGCAGTGCTATGACCCCTACACATTTCAACGTTGTCTTTTAACTATTTACAACTACAATTTAACACCCGACCACTTAATACAATCCGTTTTTACCTACAGCATATGAGTGCCGAAATTACACTATTTTATTTTATAACGATTGCTCACCACAGACGCAACGTAGAACCACGGGGACTAAAAATTCGGAAAATAGACTAAATTTTACCAGGACAGTTTAATTTTTAAACCAATTTATTGCGTAATCATGAAATGCCCACGTTCTAAAAACGAGTAACAAATTGATTTTTTATAAATCACATAATTTCATATGAAAATATCATAACATAACAAATAAAAAGCTCACGACAGTCATTTACATATAATTAGCTCTCATTTGAGCTATCAAACGTCGTATTCCGTCCAGGATTACCAAAAATATAGTCCAAAATCAAAAATGCCCAATTGGGAAAAGTGCCGAAATTAAATGCACTACCCTACCCTATGTGTCTTTATGCAGTTTAGTAATCTTTTAAACATCAAATTAAAAAAACACCTTCAAAAAGTATTTATCAAAAAAAGAACGAAAATAATTGATTTAATGGTGTTGAAAAAAGCGTTAATGTTAAGTTAATCTAAACCAGATTCTTGCTAAATACTGTAATGTACAAAACACTGAATACAAAAGACAGTTTGAATACTTGCATTATAATGAATAAAATTATATTATATTAATAAAACGAAGTTGCATCCTTAAACTAATATTTCTAATTAGGCCCATATAACTTATTAAACTAATATAAATGCTACTAGTATTCCTGAGACTAAAACAAACAAAAACTCTCACATAGAATAGAAAAATACAAACCTATAAAGGCATACCAATAAAATTTGACAATAATTCGTAATATAGACCAATTATATCGCTTACGAACATAATAATCTAATGTTTTTACAGGTCTATATTTTTGTTAGGTACTAAAATAAAACTTTATTATAAAATAATTAAAGAAAAACATCTTAATATAGTCTATATATTTTAACTATACTAAAAAGAACTTGTATACCGTTTTTGGTTAGCTTTGTTTAAAGCAACCTGGTTCGTTTTTTTTATTTTGTAAACAAATCTCTGAACTTATTAAAACAAAAAAAAAACATATCAAGGGTTAACGGCGTAAACAATCCAATTACATAATTGAAAACATCAAAAAATATGTCTTTCATTTGTGGCGCGGGAGCGCCACAGGGCGATTTAGCCCCGCGGCGCTGCGCCAACCATAATTAGAGAACAGTGGCGTGACCAGGATTTCATTTCGGGGGGGGCGGTCTGGGGGGGTAAATACTAACCCTGAAACTGAAAGGGGGTCTGGGGGCGAGAGCCCCCCAGCGGGTTCAAGGGGCAAAGCCCTTTGTCAGGGGGGTCCGAGGGGCAGAATGCCCCCGCGGAAGAAAATTTTTAATTTAAGGCGTTAAAATACAATATAAATTTTAATTCCAGATGATACTTATTACAAATTTTAAGGTTTTTTTATACCTATACATATAAAACATGTGTTTAAACGTTAATAAAAGGATAACAGTGAGTGTTTATAGTAGCTTTATTAAGCATTTATGCCTTACTACTGAACGAGATAATCGATTTGAAATCGAAAAACTAAGATAAATTGTAAATTTAAACTACCCTCGTAGCGGGAAAAATTTTAGTTTTTTGACTATTAATATGCTTTTGGAAGGCATCAGGAAAGTGTCTGTATTAATATTAAAGAAAAAAATATTTCTTTCCCAAAATTTAAAAAAACATAAGGGTCCCCCTTAGAAAAAAATCCGGCTTCGCCGGATTTCGGGGGGGGGTGGCCGCCCCCCCCTGGCCACGCCACTGTTAGAGAACGTGGGTAAATTTTGAAATTCATGTTCATCTCCTTCTTCTTATTATTATTATTCTAACGTTCATTTCTTAAAATCGATATTCCTCCTTCGTTACTGATGGATCAAAAATAAACATGGGCTCATTGGTAAGAAGAAAGAATTACGCAACTTTAGGAGCCACTTTTTTTCATTTAGGTCCTTGTAATCAATTTATTGATCAAAATAATAAATTGAAAAATAGTAAAATAAAAACTTTTTTTGCTAAAAAAAATTGAGGCACCGCACCAACTATAATCAGAGAACGTGGATGAAATAAAATTTGTAATTCATGTTTATATTCTTCTTCTGCTGATTTTTTATTCTTAAAAAATAATTGCAATCATTAGAGGTGCGGGAGCCCCACACAGCAATGTAGTCTGCTTTGATTATAAACATTTGTCATTGAGCAGCTAATACTACACTATATAAGGTTATTTCTTTAATTTTATTTAAAAAAGTGGTAGAATAGCCTTGAAAAATGCTCTAAGAATAGAGCAGGAAAAAAGGGCGATTTCTCCCCGGGCGTGTGTTTAGACAGAAAAGATGTGGACTAGTCTGAGATGGACATTATTTGCACCAGACGAAATTTTTATTTGATTTGGCCAGCTGCCCACTGAGTAAAAATTTCTACCATATGATAATAATTTATTCATACGTTAATCTAATTACACAGCGCTTTTTTAGTTACATTGCATTACATTGCATTTTTTTAATCTGATGAAATGACAATTGAAAAATTATACTCACAGCAATCTTTGACAAGCGCGAAATCGCCACTTTTTCAAATTTATAGTTGTTTCTTACACATACAAATATAACCTTATAATTGAAAAAGTAGCGATTTCGCGCTTGTCAAAGATTGCTATGAGTATAATTTTTTCAATTGTTATTTCATCGAATTAAAAAAATGCAATGTTGTAATGCAATGTAACTAAAAAAGCGCTGTGTAATTAGTTTAACGTGTAAATAAATTATTATCATATTGTAGAAATTTTTACTCAGTGTGGCAGCTAGCCAAATCAGATACAAATTTCTTATGGTGCAAATAATGTCCATTTCAGACTAGTCCACATCTTTTCTGTGAAAACGCACGCCCGGGGAGAAATCGCCCCTTTTTCCTGCTCTATTCTTAGAGCATTTTTTAAGGCTAGTTAAACAATATTTTAGTGTATTTTTAGTGTAATTTTTATTAATTATTTGCCTAGTTCTTGAATGATTTTAAATCCTTATTTTATAAAAACAATTTAACGCAATTCGCTTGGCTTCAGGCTCGAAGCCCATAAATACAAAACATAAAATACGCGCAGGCAAATAAATTGCAGCAATTGTGGGAAATAAATGTTTCTATCCTGAAATATGAAGATGCTTTAGCGCTCTGGATACTTAAGTAAGAGGGAGTTATGCCCTTATTTTATAGATGTCTTTTTAAAATAAATCTAAATAATATTTTTTTAAATAAAATAATTCTGCTAATCTTACACCACTCCCCAAAATCATGTACCAGAAACAGTATTAATACAGGGTCTAACATGAACAGAAACAGGCGGTTTATCGAATATCTACAGCCGGCCCACCACAAGACCTGTCACCTGTGCACTGCCCCCGGGGCGTTATTGCGGGTAATTCTAAAATGGGGGTACGGGGGAGCAAAATGTTTTAAACGTTACCTCAGTAAGTGTAATTTAGTTCAAGTAAAAATATAGGTGCCTTGAGGCCTAAATGGCTCAAGGGAAAATGAATGTTCGTTCAACATTTCTATGGCTGGTAATAAGATCTCAAATAGAATTAGAGAGCTTAAATATTTTGGAGGTGGGAAGAGTAAAAGTTTTACGCTTGAAGGTTCAGCAATGTTTCACTCAAAACCCCCTGATTATAACTACCTTTTAACTATAATGGCTGTTTGTCTGTCTGTCGGCAAGGAATAATCACTAAATTTTTTCCCCATCGCACAACGTAGAACTATCTATTTTCTTTCAACGTAAATTATCTATTATATTTGATTATTTACACGAAAACAATGTAAATGGTCCGCACAAAAATATGTGAATGAAATCACAACAGTTCGGAAACTCCGCGGAAAGCAAATCACACTTGAATTTTGATTTAGCTGCGGAAAATTCGAATAATTCTATTTTTGTCCAGAAAATCCGGATTTTAAGTCCTAATTTGCTGCGAGGAATCGGATGATTCGGATTTCGTTTAAAAAATTCCGATCTATAGTTCATATTTGCTGCGGAATTTTATGATTTATTCCGCGAAATCCAGATTATGTCGAATCCTGATTCCTATTCTCGCTGAGGTTTCAGGCGCCGATGTCTCAGTAATGTATTATCGTCCAACTGATTTAGATTTTCATTGCTGGAATCCACGTATTTATATACCGCCTCCCCGTTTACTTCGATCTCTTGAGTGACCTAATGAAACAAACTTCAATACTAGAAATTAAAGACGGAGAAAGCAGACACTAATATTTTTTTAAAAAAATTAATAAATTTGAAACAAAAAAACGAAGGCTATTGTTTACAACAATTAAAACAATTTATACATATAAAACTTTTAACCAATTCAGTATTTACGCTAATCGGGGTTTTTTTTTTTCGGTTTTGCTTCGTTGCTAGAATAATAGCTATAGTCCAGAAGTCAACAAATTACACTAAAATTTTATTTATTTACGTTTGTTAACAAGATATAAAAAAAAAAATAAGGGTTTGAAAAATAAGGGGTAAATAAGTAGTTCGTCCATTTTAAGTACGTTTCTTTCCGGACAAAACCCGGAAAATGGGGCCAAATTTAACACAATATTTACGCTAATAATAATAGTAGTAGTCCAGAAGTCAACCAATTACACTAAAATTATATTTGTTTACGTTGGGGAACAAGAATTAATACTTCGAAATAAATTTAACACCCAAATAAAGAAAACTTTTAGAAATGACTTCCGGTTACATTACATGCAATCTCTTTCAAATTTAAGTTTCGAAGTAAGTTCAGGTACCTAAATGTTTTTAAAATAAAAGCTAAAAAATTCCATAAAAATACATTTTTTGATCTAAAATTAGCATTTTTTCTTATTTTTTTGTCAAAATCAAAAATCACCATGGGTAAAATGCAATTCACTTCAGAAAAAATATAGCAAGAACGAGTTTCTTGGATTTTAACTCCTCTCCCACCTTCTAAATTCTAGTTCAAACCACATTCTACTAACTCCCTAGCAACACAAACTTTCCTATGCAAAGGTGTAATCACCCTCATAGGGTGGGCAGGGAAGGTTGAGAGAGGGGGGTTATATCCTCCTCAAAACCCGAAAACTACTGGACTCTTTGTGAAAATTGCGGGTAGCACAGACACCATACATGAGCATGGAGGTTGAGGGTGGGGAGTTAGTTAACACAGTAGCGTGTCCAGGGAGGAGTAGCGGCCGCCACCCCGCCACCCCGAAATCCGCCGAAGCCGGATTTTTCGTAAGCGGTGACCATAGATGGCTTTTTGGGGGGGACAGAGGGGTCCACCCCTCCCCTAGAAAAAATCCAGGGGGGCCGCCCTCCATAGATGTTTTTTTTTGGGGGGGGGACAGAGGGGTCCACCCCCCCCCCCCATAGAGCCAAAATTTCGGACCCCCCTGGAAAAAATCTAGAGCGGGCCCTCCCCTCCCCCCAAGCTTCGAGAGTGGTCCGACCTACCGCCCCCCCCTTCCAACCAATTTAGAAGTATAATTTTTTATTTAATATCAAAAACACGGTTTTTTAGTTAAGAGTGTTTTAATACACTTTTTAGGCCCAAATAGGCGGTTTTAGTATATAAAATTCAATATTAGACCTAAAAACACTTAAATTATTGATTTAAAAAAATTTTCCTAAAAAATTGGACCTCCCTGGCCCCCCTAAATTTTAAATCTCGCACCCGCGGTCGACCCCCTCCCCTAAAAAGCCAGGGGGGTCCGGACCCTCTTTTTTTCATGGACCCCCCTCCCCCTTCCCCTTTAAAAAATTTTGGTCTTCCACCCCGGGGTGTGTTAACCCCCCCCCTAGCGGACCAAACCAAAAACATCTAAGGGGCGCCCCCCCCCCCGCTCGAGAGCGGTTGGCCTGCCCCGTCGCCCCCCCCCCTCCCGCCATTTGATATTTTTTTTTTTCTGTCAACCCGTTTTTTTAGTTAAAAACAGTGTTAAATACACTTTTTATGCCTAAATAGACTGTTTTAGTATAGACTGTTTTAGTATATAAAATTCAATATTAGACCTAAAAACACTTTTATTGATTTTAGAAAACTTTGTTAAAAATTCGGACCCTCCTGACCCCCCACCCAAATTTGAAATCTCGCACCCGCGGTCGACCCCCCTCCTAAAAGCCAGATGGGTCCGGACTCCCCCCTAAAAATTTTAGCCTTCCACCCGGGGGGCGAACCCCCCCCTAGTGGACCCGACCAAAAACATCTATGGGGGTGACCCTTACGTTTTTTGAATTTTGGGAGAGAAAAATTTTGTCTTTAATATTAATACAGAAACTTTTCTGATGCCTTTCAAAAGCATATTAATTGTCAAAAAAACCAAATTTTCCCCACTTCGCGGGTAGTTTAAATTGACAGTTTATCTTAGTTTTTCGATTTTAAATCGATTGTTGTTGTACGTCGGCTACACATGGCAGTTTTCCATCTAGCAAAATAGTGGACACATGTAGCTCCATAGTGTATGGAGTCTGTACCATCGGCCTTTTCCGAACACCTATGCTGCTTATGTACGACGTTAAATGTAAGATCAAAACCAGGCGGTAACTTAAAATCCTTTAGCTAAGACCTCGGAATGGCCAACATCGTTATCAATGTTGGACGAAAAGTCTCAACCATGGGGGTGAAATTTTTTCGCCCCTCCTGGCTTGACTTAGCGCCTGACTTTTGTATAATCTGCATAGGGGAGATAAGTTTTAGGTAATGCAACAACAACAACATTATGCCGTTTAATAGTTAAGACATACATGATATACCAAACTAATATAAACACTATTAACCTTTTATAGACTAGTTCGGAATAAGCGTCTTTTACTGTACGAGGGAGGGTACAAAAAGAGAAAAATAAAATTTGAAAAAATCTTAGCTTTCTTAGTTTCTTAAGTTTAAACCTATACTTCATAAAAATTGCTAGACGATGATATGTTTCACTACGTTGAAGTGCTGTAATATATCAGTTTGTGCTAAATAAATTTTTGTTTTTTAATTAAACGTCACAATAGTTTGAAATCACCACTAAAATAGTATTTTCCTGAACTGTGATTTCGAATTAGTAAAAATAAAGATGAAATTTGTGCTTTTAAACTAATTTTAAACCTACACAGGTTTGTTTTAATGTTTTGCTTGTAAAACTATTCAAAATTTAAAAATTAATTTTAAAAAGTCCATTTCAAACTTTTAAATTAAGCATTTTCTGTTATTGAAACATTAAAAAACTGGGAATCAAGCGCGCCAGCAGCGCCGTCCCTACGAAACGTAGCGGCAAAAAACTAAAAATCCCCAAAAACGGCTTTTGCAATATTTAAAAAGTATTTAGGAAATTTTGAAGAGAAGGGGTCGAGGTTTTGAACCAATAAATATTTTAAATATTTTAAACCGTAAAATGTACTAGTCGCTCGCTGTTTCTCAATTTTCCCTCTACATATGATTGGCGCTAGTAGTTATTGTACCCTCTTCCTAACACTAAAAAACCCTTATTCCGAACTAGTCTATTAATGTTTTAAACACATGTTTCAAATATAAAGGGATAAAATACTTTAAATTTCGTAATAAACATCACCTGGAATTAAAATTTCTAGTGTATTTCGGCGACTTGAATTAAAAATTTTCTCCCCCGGGGGACTTTTGTCCCTCGGACCCCCCTGACAAGGCGGTCCGCTTGACCCCGCTGGGGGCCTGCCGCCCCACAGACCCCCTTCAGGCTTCAGGGTTAGAACGCCCCCCTTAGACCGCCTCCCCCCGAAATGAAATCCTGGGCACGCCACTGAGTTCCCTCCAAAAAAACTTGGGGAGGTAACCCCTCCCTCCATTTATGAGAGTTTTTTAGAAGTGAAGAAAAGGGTAACCCCCCTTAATTTTGGAAAAATGAAAAAAAAATTGTGTTTAAAATGACTTTAAAGTTAGTGTACAGTCGGAAATTCTCTTGTGTTATATATTCTTGACATTATTTACTTTTAATTGTAAATACATTAATAAATTATTTAATTATTTATTGAAGCAGTAATTATTAAAAAATATGACAAACAATTAAAATGCTGTGTCTTTACTAAGGCAGAATGAGCCACATTTCGTAAAAAATATATGCGACTGTGACTCAGTTTACATTTAGAACAGACCTGTGCACGGTCTGGAAATGCCCCCCGTTTTATTGGAGGATTTGCCCCCCGTTTTATTGCCCCCCCCCCGCCAAAAATGAAAAAGTACCCTAAAATTATGACGTCATTTTTTACCTATGATGACGCCATCATCGCAATTTTTTTGCAGTTTTTAGCCTATTTCAATGTTTTAAGCCATTTCAGACCTATTTTTACCTTATTTTCGCTTTTTTGTCCCTTTTTTTCTCTTTTCCCTTCTTTTTTTCTCCTTTTTTTCTCTTTTTTTTCTTTCCCCCCCTGCTTGACCCCCCCATTTTCATTGCCCCCCCCCCCGTTTCAAAAAAGTTGCCCCCCCCGTGTTGGAATTGCCCCCTCGTTTAAACAGACCTGTGATCTTGCACTGCCCCCCCGGGGCAGTGCACAGGTCTGTTTAGAACGACACCCTATTGACCACAAAATAAGTCACAGACACTTGTTTTTTTTATAAATGACAGTGGCTTATCTTGCCGTAGTGACGACGTACCAGACCTGTGCACTGCCCCCCCCCCCGGGGTTTTATTGGCGGGGGAACACCAAAACGGGGAAGGCAAGTTTTTTGAAACGGGGGGGGGGGCAAGCAGGGAAGAAAGAAAAAAAAGAGAAAAAAAAAAGAGAAAAAGAGAAAAAAAGAAGGGAAAAGGAAAAAAATGGGACAAAAAAAGCGAAAATAGAGTAAAAATAGCTCTAAAATGGCTTAAAATCCATTGAAATACGTTAAAAAATGCAAAAAAATCGCGTCAACATAGGTCAAAATTGGCGTCATAATTTTAGGGTACTTTCATTAATTTTGGTGGGGGCGCAATAAAACGAAGGGGGAGGCAAATCCTCCAATAAAACGGGGGGAATTTCCAGAACGTGCACAGGTCTGCGACGTACTATAGTGTAAATCAGAGTAGACTATAATGATAAACTTAATTTCCAACAGTTCCCTCCCCTGAAAGGTTAAATTTCAGCCAAAGCGGTAAACACATGTTTTCCTCTACGTGTTATATAAAAAAAACTTATATGAACTGGTGCGTACATCAGGCCATCGCTTCGCCCAGAGAGTTGATAAATAAACACAACCCAGACAACCAACGCCCTAAAATAAATATTATATAAAATTTCATAATTTAGAAAAAAACGTTAAGTATTCGAAATGGGGTTCAACACAATAAGCCGTTTTCTCAAAATCGGTGTAATTAACTTACTATTAGCAAAAATATATAATATAACGAAAAATGTGCAACTCCTATATTAAAATGTACGGAAAAGTAGGCCATTATAATGAGCCTCTTCATTTAAATGACACTCTCCATAATAATGGCATAGTAGCCATTTTAAGGCGGGAAAATATGCTGTTCACCCAGGTTATTCTGCACAAATGTGCACGGATCAATAAAAACATTTCATTTGTGGGATGCACGCACATTTAGTGTAAAGTGACGAGGCGAACAGCATATTTTCCCGGCATTAAAATGGCTACTTTGCCATTATTATGGAGAGTGTTATTTAAATGGGAGAGGTTCATTATAATGGCCTACTTTTCCTTAATTTTTTATCTAGAAGTTGCACATATATTTACCCCGGGTAAATGACATTTCAAAATCTAGGAGGGGGTCCTAGGGGTGGTCGAACCCCCCTAGCTTTCTAGGAGGGGTCGACCCAAAGTGGAAGATTTTGAAACCTAGAGGGGGTCAGGTGGGGTCTAATTTCCGAAGGAAAATACTTGCAAACCATTAAAGGTTTAATAATAGTTTTTTTATAAGATAATACTACTTTTTATTGAATAAAAAGCGATATTCAGGTATAAAAAGGGTGTAAAAACATGAATTTGTGTAAAAAAATTCACGTTTTTGGAAGAAAATTTAGTATAAAAAAAGTGCTTAAAATTTTCTCGAGAGGGGAGGGGACGTCAAATTTCAAAATCTAGAGGGGGGTCAGGGGTAAAAAATTTGGGGGAAGGGGAGGCCCCCCCTGGATTTTTTTCTAGAGGGGGGCCCCAAAATTTCGAGGCTAGGGGGGGATGGACCCTACCCTACCCCCTTGTTCATCTATGAACACATTTCACTCCTTTTGTTTTTTCGCATTTTATAATACCAATATCGTTTTTTGATTAAAAAAATTATGTAAAAACCCTTTAATTTTAGGTCAAAAAGCCGTTCTTATAGCATTTTTGAGCTTTTTATTGTATAAAACCATTTTTCTAAGATTGGAAGCAGTTAGAGGTCATTTTTAAAACTTTTTTTGGAGGCGGTTTAAATTTTCTTCCCCCTCCCCCCACTTCTGACTTGGGGGGAGTTAAACCATTAGTGTACAAAGGGGGGACAGGGAGGGTTAGACCACGTATCGAAATATAAAAACAAAATGTTTTTTATGACCACGTATCGAAAAACAAAAACAAAATTGCTCCCTAAACCTAAGCAAATCCTTTAAAACCCCAGCTAAAATTTATTATTATTATTAACTTTATTAGTGCATTTAAGGAGTTAGAACTTAAGGAAATGTTTCAAATGCAGTATTTTTATGTAAACTACATAATTCCCTTCCTCTTTAAAGATTCTCGTGACCCCTGCACTCTGCGGTGTTTCTTTTAAAAAATCACACCCTGGGGCCCTCCCCTAACTGCAAAAAAATCGAACATCCTACCGTAAAACCCTCAGAGGTCGGTGATCTATGCCCTATCCCTAAAATTGTTGGGAGGGGTGGGGTTCCAGTCTTAAAAACGCTAAAATTTAGGTATTAGGATAATTGAGGTATACCAAAAAAAAATTTGGGACACCACTTCTCCCCCTCTAAATTTTAGGGACCGAGTAAATCCTTTCAAATCCGAGATGCTGCCCATCAATGGATTAAACCCCTTTTTCAGAATTTGAGGGTTAACAACCCCTGCTATGCCCATGTATGGGTCAGGTTATATCCCCCTCTCAAAAAATATCCGAGGGACTGCTCATTTATGTGTTATACTCAACCCGGTTCACTCCTCCTTTTTTTTTTAAAGCTGAAGCGGGCCGGCCATGGATATTCCATATTACCGCCTACCACCCTATATCAGCACTGTTGTTGATGTAGAATGTTAGTCAAAGCCCCACCCCTATCAGAGGATTTTAGGGATTAGATGTGAGGTTATATTTAATAATACAGATATAAAAATAAAAAGTTATATTAACTATCTCACATCTATTCCCTAGGCCTACGTTTGGTCGGTTTGTCTTACCGTGGGAGGAAGGCTTATCTTTTGGTTGCACAATAGTGTATGTAAAGATAAACCTACTCCTCCGGTTGTGGGCTAGGCCGCAATGGCCACACGGTAAGGACCTCAGCCCCCTCAGCGCGGCAAGCCGCTACGCCACAACACGTAACGTGGCAATTACCTCACTAAGGTGGCAATGGCGGTTTTGGTGAACCACAGACCAACTATGGTAATCCCCATTGTAGATTATCAGGGGGGATTCACATCTAATCTTCAGTTTTGAAGAGGTTCGTTTCGGTCAATTGGCAAATAACTAAAGCCTGTAAGAAAAAGACTATTGGTTTTGGTTTGGGTATTTATTTTTATAGAAGCATTGAACAATATTTATTTCTTTTTATTTTTTTTCCTCTTGTTTTCTGCTTCTTCTTTTCTTTTTTTTTTTATTTCTATTTTTTTCATTGTTTTGTTCTTTTTGCTTTTCTTTTTTTCTTTTTTTTTTTCTTGCTCCCCCATTTTTTTTTGTGCTACTATAATACTGTTTTTTTAGGTTATTGAACAATAACTAATTAAGCTATTTCTATTGTGAAAAGGTGTACCTGGTGTTTTTGCTCGACTTAAATTTGGGGGGGGGGTTAGAGGTGTAGATAGCTGTTTGTTTTGCTTGTTTTTTTTGCGTACTTCTTTAAGTGGGTTTTTTTTGTTTGTCGCTTTCAGTTAACCCCATAGTGGATGAAGTGGAAAACGAAGCAGTAACCTGGGCGGACCCCCTCGATAACCTACAATGGGGATTACGCCACTCTGGAGGTCGTGGTTGATTTGGTTCACCAAAACCGCCATTGCCACCTTAGTGAGGTAATTGCCACGTTACGTGTTGTGGCGTAGCGGCTTGCCGCGCTGAGGGGGCTGAGGTCCTTACCGTGTGGCCATTGCGGCCTAGCCCACAACCGGAGGAGTAGGTTTATCTTTACATACACTATTGTGCAACCAAAAGATAAGCCTTCCTCCCACGGTAAGACAAACCGACCAAACGTAGGCCTAGGGAATAGATGTGAGATAGGTAAAATAAATTTTTATTGTTCTCTCTGTATTATTAAATATAACCTCACATCTAATCCCTAAAATCCTCTGATAGGGGTGGGGCCTTTGACTAACATTCTACATCAACAACAGTGCTGATATAGGGTGGTAGGCGGTAATATGGAATATCCATGGCCGGCCCGCTTCAGCTTTAAAAAAAAAAAAAAAGGCAATTATCATGCAAAAATTGAATACAGCATAGAGTAAACTAAATAATAATTCATGAATTTATCAAAAAACGTATACGTCTTCTTCCAATTTAACTCCTACATTTTACTGTTAAAATTAAAAAAAAACAACGATTTTAATTTTAAATTAAAAATTTATTTTTGATGGGTACAATGAGGGGGTAAATTTAGAAGGAAGGGTACGTTTTTTTAATAAATTCTTTAATTATTATTCAGTTTATTCTATGGGGCATTATTCTATGGTTTATTATAATTACCATTATTATGTTTTTTTTAAATTGTATCTCGTAAGAAACTTTAAAGATTTTTTCCCAACTTTTTTTTATTCCGCCTTTTTTACATTCAAATCGTTTTCGAGATATTTCTGTACAATTCAATTCCCGTGGTTATTCTTCATTAATTTACATGTTTAAATAATTTTCATAACTGACTGAAATTTATAAACGCTCTTGGTAGCCATACTGCTCATGCAAGAAAGTGGTATGATTTCGCGGCTGACACGAAAGTACGCCGGAACTCTGTTGGAAATATATGAAAAATGCCAAACGGCGCCCAATACAGCTAAGCGGATGCCTTTAAAAGCGTTCAGCGGAAGCTTTTTTCTGCTGGCAGGAGGAGCTTTTTTGGGAATGACAGCTGTTGGCGTTGAAATATTATCAAAATTGTTCGGAACTTCAACCAATTAATTTAGAAATTTGGTTGGTTTGTTAAGGTGAATTTAATATAAAGAAAATTAAAAATTACTACGTTGCTTAGACACATTCTATAAATATCTCCAAACTGGGGACGTTTGATGGTTATAATATAATTGGAACCTTTCGTTTCTGACATGTATAGACCAATTGGGGAGCATAGCCTAAATGAACAAGGTGAGGGTGGTGTTTATTCTCTGAGCCTTGAAAATATTCCGCCTCCCTCTCTTGAAAAAAATCCAGGGAGGCCCTTTCTCCCCCCAAATTTTCGAATTCTTTACCCCTGACCCTCCTTTTTATTTTGAAATCTGACCCCCCCTCCCTACTGAAAAATTTTAAGTACTTTTTTTATAGTAATTTTTCTTCCAAAAACATGAATTTTTAACACAAATTTATGTTTTTACACCCTTTTTATACCTCAATATCGCTTTTTATTCAATAAAATGTAATATTATCTAATAAAAAAACTATTATTAAACCTTTAATGGTTAAAAAGTATTTTGCTTCGGAAATTGGACCCCACCTAACCCCCTTCTAGGTTTCAAAATCTTCCACCCCGGATCGACCCCCCACTAAAAAACTAGGGGGGTTCGACCCCCCTAGGACGGAGGGACCCCCCCTAGATTTTTAAATGTCAGTTACCCGGGGTAAACACCCCTTCCCCCTCCGCCTCTTCCGCCACCGTGTTTATCTATGGGGCATAGTGGTCCTAATCAGGCTACGGGTTATATAAATAAGCTTGTATATATAAAGGTGAAAAAAAAACGTGACGGTTGGAAAGGAGCATACGTAACTGAACGAAGAACGTCAACAT
>JASAMX010030391.1:0-14141 GCA_030248175.1 Microlaimidae sp. YZB2_3 | reverse complement strand
ACCAATGTCACATAAGAAGTAAATTGCATAAGCATGGTTTGCCGTATGATGTTTATTTCAGCAATAGTACATTCAGCAGTTTTTGCGCGGTTTTCCTACAAAAAGATTCATATGCTTTAACAGTTACGCACTTTTCAACCAAACAGTATGCAAATTATTCCTTATGTGAATGGTCGATTTTAGGTTAGTGCATTTAATTTCGGCACTTTTCCAAATTGGGCATTTTAGTAATGTTTTGCAATAATGTTTTATTTAAAAAACGCGTAAAAATTGTAAATTTTAGTACTGGGCAAAATTTTATTATGCTACAAAATTTAAAAAAAAACCATTTAAAAAATATAAAAATACATGAATACAATCAAAACCACCTAACTTTATGAAATAAATTATTTACAAAAGGTTTTTAGCCCGAAAATTGCGGAATTGAGCAAATGTAGAATCTGTCAGTGATGTATCTGTTGCACATCCCTCTCAAAACGCCGACTGTCCAAGAGTATAGGGGTCCATGACGTGTAAGACCACCACAACCAGGGTGAAAAGCTTTGGAATTAGAACGGGGTTTTTGATTTTAATCATAATTAGACAAAGTAAATTGAAAAGTAATCAATTGCTAAAAGTTTTCCCATAGTAAATTTTTAAAAAGCTTAAAAAAATTTCATACTTTAATTTATTAAAACGCGCTCGAAAATTCAGCCATAACTGTCCAAATTCATAATTATAAGCTGTCTTTTGTAGGGTAGTGCATTTAATTTCGGCACTTTTCCCAATTGGGCATTTTTGGTTTTGGACTATATTTTTGGTAATCCTGGACGGAATACGACGTTTGATAGCTCAAATGAAATCTAATTATATGTAGATGACTGTCGTGAGCTTTTTATTTGTTATGTTGTGATATTTTCATGTGAAATTGTGTGATTTATAAAAAATAAAATTATTACTCGTTTTTAGAACATGGGCATTTCATGATTACGCAATAAATTGGTTTAAAAATTAAACTGTCCTGGTAAAATTTAGTCTATTTTCCGAATTTTTAGTCCCCGTGGTTCTACGTTGCGTCTGTTGTGAGCAATCGTTATAAAATAAAATAGTGTAATTTCGGCACACATATTGCTGTAGGTAAAAACGGTTGAATTAATTGGTAGGGTGTTAAATTGTAGTTGTAAATATTTAAAAAACAACATTGAAATGTGTAGGGGTCATAGCACTGAACTTAAACTCGATTAAAAGGGTTCTTTTAAAAAGTGCCGAAATTAAATGCACTTTTTTCCAAATTTTGCACATTTTGATACCATTTGGCATTTTAGTTGTAAATTTTAGCCAGTTACACGTTGAACAACAAATAGAAGCTTAAATTAAAGAAAACTGTCTGGAGATAATGATAGGCTTTAAAATTTTTGAAATTGATGATTTTTTGACTGAGAAACAATCGATTGTTTGTAAAGTGCCGAAATTAAATGCATACATTTAATTTCGGCAATTTCCATTTTTTTAAAAACTGATTTAATGAAGTAAAAAAACAAATTTCGTACGGTGAAACTTTTTTGACACAACGCAGTATCGTAAAAGCTTTCAAATGAGCTATCAAACATGAAAAGTTACATACAGTGAAAAGTTACATAGGAAAAACAAAAAAGTGCCGAAATTAAATGCACTACCGTATAGTGTGTTTCTGTGGTAAAGTTTAAGTTTTCGAGGTCATCGGCTAATCAAAAAACTAGGAACAGAAACCTCCCCCAATATCTATCTGTATCAAAAATAACATTATAATAAAAGACATAATATTATATGGCATACACATAATAGCATAATAGAAAAAATAACAATATTTTCTTATAAATTTTGGCATTCTTCAAGAAGAACCCACTTTAGAGGTCAACGGAATAAAAATACTATATGGACTACTTTAAACATGGACGAACTACTAGTTTAAAACCGTTATTTTTCAAAAACAACCCATTAAATTAAAATTGTTTTTTTAATAAATCTTAGACAAACTTAGCAACTTAAGCAAAACCTCAAAATCAAACAAAACACTAAATTTAGCTTGAATTTAAGGTTTTGCTTAGGTTGCTTAGGGAAATTCAGGTCTAAAGTCCACGATAAGTGTTACTTGTGAGTTTTATCACGATAATTTACTTGAAAAATAACGGTTTTAAACAATCCATCTTTCCGGTGACCACGTGAGTGGGTTGTTCTTGAAGAATGCCTTTTTTTGTCTGTATCAGATGGAGGCCCTTTTTACCCTAATTATTTAGAGCAAAAAAGTCGATTTACCTGAAGTTTTATTCGTCATAGAATCTATAATGAAAGAACAATATTCCAATCGTTCAGAAACTACTCGTTTCTACGATACAAATCCGAACGGTTCGCTAAAATTAAGACGAGTAGTTTCCCGAGGAATTTCCTTTAATTTGTGGGATATTTTTTGCGACGTTTTTCTGCCACAGGGCTATCCCGACAGCGTCACAGAGGATTATCTGGAGTATCAGTTATGGGACACAATACAAGCCTTTGCCAGCAGTATTACTGGTCAGTCGAATTTATTTTAAAAATTTTTATTTTTTACACTATCAGCTCAGTCAAACGAACTAAAAACATTTCAGTTTATATATTATAAGAAATTATAAAAAAGAGACCCATTAAGGTTTTGATAGACAGTTTGACTACAGCAAGTTATGTTAAGAAGTGATTTTTACCATGTTAGACTTTATAATTAACCCTAATCAGCCAGACTAAAATGCTACCACCGATTGACTTATATATTTGATTTCCACCTATTACAACATAAAAACAAATAATTATTGGGATTTTGCAAAAGTAATCTTACAAAATAAGCAAGCAGCCACGTTAAATTACAACAGTGCAGTGTTTGATAGAAATCTCTGCACACCGGGCCCACTATTTGTTATATTACGTAGGTTTGTACAATTTCAGAGAAGTCAAACCCGAGTAAATTATAGAAAAATTTACTTAATAATTTTAAATGTTGCTAATGCTATGCGAACTTTTGTCCAGTTCAATTTATTTTATAGTTTTTTTTCTGTGATTAAAAATAGGATTAAAATCGTAATTTAGGTACGCTAGCAACAGAAGCTGTATTAAAAGGTGCAGGCGTTGGAGACGAAAAAGCTACGCCTCTTGCAGCCACAATTACATGGTTGTTGAAGGATGGAACTGGTAACGGGAGTTATTTTATCACCAAATATTGATCATTTATGAGTGTTAAAAAGCATAAATTTAATGGCTATTTTGATAATTTAATTTTTTTTTAAATTAATACAGTAGTAATGTTGCTATTCTCAAATATCATTGCTGGAGTTCCGGCCATTTAAAGTTAAGAGAGAGCTCCAGAGTTCAGCCCCTTAAATGAACGATTTTAAGCTTAATTTAGGCTTGTAATACATTCAAAGTTATTTTTATTTGCAATTTTGAGACTATTTTTCTCGTTTGAAGTAAGTTTTAAAAAACTTTTTTTAAAAACTTTGAAAAAATAATATCTAGCATCACTCTTCATTTATTCATAAAATTATTACAAAAACAAGGCGAAGCTCTGGCTCTGGATCTCTGCGATTTCAGTTAAACATACTACATACCATATACCAATGTTGGGTACATAGGTGGGCAGGGGGGGTGGTTGGGGGTTATACCCCTCCCAAAATTTCGGATTTTGCTGACACCGACACAAAAAATTTTCCGCGCTTCGCGCGGAGTGTTTGTTACCTTGTTTATGTCATATGCTTCATTATTTTCCTATTATTCAATAAAAATAAGTCTATAAAATAAAGAAAAAAATTTTTACAAACGATTTGATATCTTAAAATTTTCGATTTTTCGAATTTTCCAAAACATTACAGCTGAAAAATGAGTACATTGAATTACAGCTGAGCAATGCAAAGTACCAGAAAATGTTTTTAATATTACTTCCAACCTTTAAATTTTTAGTACCACTTAATACCAAATCTAAAGCGGTCTAGAGTGGTCATATCAAGATCAAGATTAAAAAACAAAGTAACACAAATTTGGAAGTGGAGACCAATTAAAACATAAAGAATGGGGTGGGTCTAGCGTGGTCATACCAAGATTACAAAACAAAGTAATACAAATTTGCAAGCGGAGAGGCTATATAATTAATGGGACGCTGAGCGAAGCGCGAGAAAAATTTTTAAAAATGGCCGTTCTTTAACCCCCAAATTTTTATCCTTGGCGACCCAAAAGGGGGGTCTTACCCCAAATTTTTCCTTTTTCCGACCTAAAAGAGGGGTCTAGACCCCCCTGGCTACGCCCATGTATGTATATAGTCTTTAATTAAATATAAGATTATGGATTAAAAAGTTAGTGATACTTGACTTTATAATCAAGACAATATAATATTACTATTCTATTATTACGTAATTATTAAAAAAACTATGATTTCTAATCTAATTATAAGAATATTTAAACACATTATTATTAAAAGAATTAAAAATAAAATTTATAAGTTGCAATAAAGTATTAATTTAATTTTACAGAGTTTTAAAGCATTTATAAGCTTGTTTTACGTTTTTTACGCGTTTTAAGCCCATTTTAAGGCAGCGCGGAAATATTGGGTACACCCCCCTAAAAATTTGGGTCTTGCCGGACACCCCCCACCTATAATTTGACCCCCCTCCTTATACCCCCCCAAAATCCGAGAGGCTGCCCACCTATGGTTGGGTACCTTATTATAAACATGGTAAATAATAGTGTTGTAAAAAGTTACTTTTACTTTTACTCGACTTTTGAAATTTCAATTACTTTTACTCTTACTCGACTTTTGAAATTTCAACTACTTTTACTTTTACTCTTACTCGGATTTTTCACTGCAAATACTTTAATTACTTTGGGTAAAATTTAAGTAATTTCAATGGGTAGATTTCCTATGGGCTTGTTGTAAAGTGAATGGCAGAAGATATTTTTTAAACCGCTAACACACTAAAATCATTTATTTTGACTAAAACACTTATTAAAAAGATAATTTATAGATAAAATAAGCAAAAAACCTTAGAACGGAGCTATGGAGCTCCAAAAAGCGGTGTTTTTTTCCGTTTCAAAATTACTTTTCTTATACTTTTACTCTTACTTTTACTTAAAAAAATAGATCTTACTTTTACTTTTACTTTACTTAAATAAAATTTTGACCGTTACTTTTACTCTTACTTTACTTAAATTAAAAAAATCACAAATTACTTTTACTCTTACTTTACTTAAATTAAATTTTTTCAAATTACTTTTACTTTTATTTAAAATAATCTAAAGTCAATACTTTTTACAACACTAGTAAATAAGTTGGGATTTTGCTGTTTACTGATAAAAAAGATAGCAATCATTATATTTTTATTATTAATATTTCGCCTACTTTTTGTAAAAATTCAATACCGTTAGAAATAATTTCTAATACAATTTTTGGTAAATCTAAATCACATATAATTAATACCACATTGATTAACCCGAGTTTAAGTCTAATATTAGTGTTCTAATCCAAGTGTTTAATGCGGTGCAATAATAAAATAAAATGAATAAAATAAAATGAATAAAATAAAATACTCAAAATCGGTTTAATCGATAAGAAGGTTAAAAGTTTTGTAAAAATTTGTCCCTTAAGTTTGCGTAATAAAAGCACATAATTATTCTTTTGTAATTTTACAAACTGTTGATTTAGGCATGGTAGGTCGTATAGTGTTTGCATGGATGCGGGGCACCCAGTTGGACTCAGACTGCAAAAAGTGGCGGATGTTTGCCGACGTCTTTAATGACATCGCTATCTGCACCGATCTCTTAGCACCACACTTCAGGCATAATTTAATTAAAAAACAACCGTCTGAAAACATTGAAAAATAAACACCAATATTATTGCCGAAAGCATCAATTATAATTTAGACAATAATTTCTAAACAGTTTTCACTGCAAAGCGTTCAGCACTGAAACCACTTTCAATACAGAACGCAAAAAGCAAAATTTTCGCTAAATTTCACCTAAAGATTTTTGCTTGGATTATTGTAATCCTATTGTCATATTAATAAAATATCCGAACGATAAAATTCGACTGAGTGAAAAAAAAGCAGATAACAAAACTATTTTGTGGAGAGACCTTAACAATTTTGTTAAATTTTGCAAAGTGAAAGCGTGTTTTATTTGGAGTTAGAATGAATTGAATTCATAGGTGAGAACGGTCGGGGAAGCTAGAAGGGGTGGTTACCCAGGGTAAATAGAATTTTAAATTCTAGGAGGAGGGTCCCAGGGGGGTCCGGACCCCCCTAGCTTTTTAGGGGGGGTCGACCCGGGGTACGAAATTTTGAAATCTAGAGGGGGGTCAGGTGGGATCCGGTGTCCAAAGCAAAACAGTTTTAAACCATAATAACTTTAATAATTGTTCTTTTTATAGGATAATACTACATTTTATTGAATAAAAAGCGGTATTCTGGTATCAAAGGGTGTAAAAGCATGAATTTGTGATGAAAATTCACGTTTTTGGAAGAAAATTTAGTACAAAAAAAGTACCTAAAAATTTCCCGAGGGGGGAGGGGGGTCAGATTTCAAATTCTAGAGGGGGGGTCAGCAGGGGTAAAAAATTCGAAAATTTGGGGGGAAGGGGCCCCTTAGATTTTCGTCTAGGGGGGGGGGGTCCCAAAATTTCAAGGCTAGGGGGGTGGACCCCACCCTGCCCCCCTTTCTCATCTATGATTGAATTATGCCTAACAGAGCCTTTTTCACGCCCATCGTGTGCTTTTCCAGTCTGTGTCGGAGTTTGGTGGGAGTGGCGGGCGGGGCCACGCGCGCTGCCCTCACCCAGCACCAGGCTCGCCGTAACAACCTGGCCGACGTTTCCGCCAAAGATGGGTCCCAGGCATGGACGTAGTCGAACCTTATAATTACTATCAAGGCTTCCTACCTCTTAAAAAATTAGGAAAAAGGGCATACCAGTTTGGGGATAAGAAAGCTCAAAAAAATTGAACGGTTTTTCATTGGCTTTGCTATTTTTATTCATTAATAAATATGCATTTTCTCCATTGTTAAACAAAAGTAAGAGAGAAATAAAAAATATTATTCTTGTTATATATAGTTTTCCACAAGTTTTTCCAATCTAGTCTTAAAATTCCTGGATTTCTTTGGCTTCGATCATGCTGTCAGGAGACTCTGGTCAACCTTTCGGCTCTTTTGTGCAGCCTGGTGATTATGCCGCTCATTTCCGGTCATCACGCTGTGGTTTGGTTCTTGTTCTTCGCCTTCACACTTCTCCACATGTTCGCCAATTATCGCGCCGTCCGCTCCTTGAGAATTGACACCTTCAACGACGCTCGTTACCGATTGGCAGTTTGCCAATTCCTGGAAACCGATCGTATCCTCAGCGTGGTGGAAGCGAACAGACGAGAATCCATATTGGCAGATTTTCACACTCTCCGTCCCGCGTCCTCATTGGTCAAGTTGGGATGCTCTTTGGAGGAAACGTTTAACAGCGGAAACGTTTTCAGTGTGACAGAAGGGATATCGGCTTTCCAAGGCAAAAACTATCTGCTCAACTGGAAGATTCTCATGAGGCAAAGGAAGTGTTTCGTTAGCTTAAGCCATAAAGCGAGCAACAGGGATAGTTTAATGGCCAATTTTCTTGCCTTTTACATTCTAAAGAAGTTCAACTACTATGATGATCGGTTAGTTTTTTTTCTTTCACTTTATAAAAACAAAATGTTTATCTTAATATCAGTATGAACCTTTTAGCATAAAAAAATTGTAAGCCTATTCTCCAATAGCATAATGAAAACTTGTCACAAAATCTATTATGGGCGGCGCGGCAGCGCCACGGGGCGATTTAGCCCCGCGGCGCCGCGCCAACCATATTTAGAGAACGTGGGTAAATTTTCAATTTCATGTTCATCTCCTTCTTCTTCTTCTTCTTATTATTATTATTATTCTAACGCTTAATTCTTAAAATCGATATTTCTTCTTCGTTACTGATTAATCAAAAATAAACGGGCTTATTGGAAAGAAGAAAGAATTACGCAACTTTCTTAGGAGCCACTTTTTTCATATAGGTCCTTGTTATCGATTTATTGATCACGATAAAAAAATTAAAAAAAAACAGACAAATAAAAACTCCCAGCCGCACAATTTAATTTTAATTTAACAAATACTTTGACAGCTAATTTGTTTTATGTAATAAATAGAAACATTAAATAAAAAGTCGCCTTATATTAAATCTGAATTTTTCAATTTTTTTCGGACTTAGAACTTGATATTTGGTTTTAAAAAGTCGTTAATATGGCGGTATGTTTCGCTTTATACGAAAATAATGATAAATTACAAAATTTAATGTACAATGCGATAATTTATTTTGACAAAAATTTTTCATCGTGACTGTGACGCTTGCGTTATACTTTTTTTGTATCGTTTTGTCGACGTGTAAATTAACTAATACCGTGGTATTTACAGCTGGTTAACTCATAACGGCAACTATACTTAGAGAACGTGGGTAAATTTTTTAACTCATGTTCATCATTTTATTATATTATTTTTATTTTAAAAATTATAATTGAAATCATTGGCGCACGCCATCGCACCAAATATATTTAGAAAACGTAGGTAAATTTTGTCTGGAGCGCCACTGCACCGCACTAACTATAATTAAACAACGTGGGTAAAATTTGTAATTTAAATTCATCTTATTATTATTTTTTTATTTTTTATTATAAATGAATTATCGGTGGCGCGGGAACGCCACACGGAGACTAAGCCCCACGTCATGGCGTAAACTAAAATTGAAAACGTGGGTAAATTTAGTGTTATGTTCTTCTTCTCCTTATTATTAATATATTATTTTTCAAACGCTTATATCTTAAAACCAGTATTCCTCCCTCGTTACTGATTGATCAAAGAAAAAAATAGGTTCTTTGGAAATCGTAGAAAATTGCGCAATAATTCTTAGGAACTACTTTTATTGATAAATAATAATGACGTGTCCTATCGATAATATTAAAACTATTAAAAAAGTATATCTCGGCAACGGAATGATTATAAACATATGTCATAGCACAGCTAAAACTATAGGTTATTAGGCTATTTTTAATTTAATTAAAAAAAAAGTGATAGACCAGCCTTGAAAAATGCTCTAAGAATAGAGCAGGAAAAAGGGGCGATTTTTCCCCGGGCGTATGTTTAGACAGAAAAGATGTGAACTAGTCTGAGATGGACATTATGTGGACTATAGGAAATTTGCATTTGGTTTGGGCAGCTGCTCACTGAATAAAAATTTCCACCGTATGATAATGATTTGTTTATACATTGATCTAATCACACAGCACTGTTGAATTTTTTAGTCTGATGAAATGTCATTTGAAAAAATCATACTCACAGCAATTTTTGACAAGCGCGAAATCGCCATTTTTTTCAAATTTATAGTTATTTCTTACACATACAATTACAGCCTTCTTATTGAAAAAGTGGCGATTTCGCCCTTGTTAAAAATTGCTGTGAGTGTGATTTTTTCAATTGACATTTCATCAGACCAAAAAAAAAATGCAACACTACTGTGTGATTTGATCAATGTATAAACAAATCATTATCATATGGTAGAAATTTTTATTCAGTGAGCCGCTGTCCAAACCCAATGCAAATTTCCTATAGTCCACATAATGTGACCAAACCGAGATAAATTCTATCGGTCAGACTAGGGTGAGATGGTGGTGGGTGCGGGGCACGTTAAGAAAATCACCGCTGAAAACATCATTCGATGAGCGACTTATGACGAAATAATATTGGTTAATAGCTAAAAACTTTTTTTAAAATTTTTTCGTTACGGGTTTCGCGGGTTTATTGTTTATTTCTTCCTGGCGGAGAGGGGTTACGCCCTCAATTTCAGCCTGAAGATTTTTGCTTTAGTCCGTTTGGCTTGGAAAAATCGCCCCTTTTTCCTGCTCTATTCTTAGAGCATTTTTCAATGCTAGTAAATACTTACTCGATTACCTTAAAAATTGCAGATTTTACAAATCATAAACAATGCAAATTTTTCTGAGACTTTTTAACACCGATTTAGGCTATTTTTACTTTCAGGCGTAGCTTATGTAGGGTAGTGCATTTAATTTCGGCACTTTTCCCAATTCGGCATTTTTGATTTTGAATTATATCTTTGGTAATCCTGAACGGAATATGATGTTTGATAGCTCAAATGAGAGATAATTATATGTAGATGACAGTCGTGAGCTTTTTATTTGTTATGTTGTGATATTTTTATGTGAAATTGTGTGATTTATAAAAAAATAAAATTGATACTCGTTTTTAGAACATGGGCATTTCATGATTACGCAATAATTTGGTTAAAAAATTAAACTGTCCTGGTAAAATTTAGTCTATTTTCCGAATTTTTAGTCCCCGTGGTTCTAGGTAAAAACGGATTGAATTAAGTGGTCGGGTGTTAAATTGTAGTTGTAAATAGTTAAAAGACAACGTTGATATGTGTAGGGGTCATAGCACTGCACTCAAACTCGATTAAGAGGGTCCTTTTAAAAAGTGCCGAAATTAAATGCACTTTTTTCCCAAATTTTGCTCATTTTGATACCATTTGGCATTTTAGCTGTTACTTTTGCCAGTTACACGTTGAACAACAAGTAAATGCTTAAATTAAAGAAAACCGTGAAGATAATGATAGGCTTTTAAATTTTTGAAAATGATGATTTTTTACTGAGAAACAATCGATGGTTTGTAAAGTGCCGAAATTAAATGCATATTTTTAATTTCGGCAATTTTCCGTTTTTCTAAAAACTGATTTAATTAAGTAAAAAACTATTTTCGTACAGTGAAACTTTTGTGACGCAACGCAGTATCGTGAAAGCTTCAAAATGGGCTATCAAACATGAAAATCGGGCCATACAATGAAAAGTTACATAGGAAAAACAAAAAAGTGCCGAAATTAAATGCACTACCCTATTTTCGTATGTAAAATAATATTTTCGAATAACTAGCTAAAAAATTTAATGCTTTTACGAGTTGCTAAAATTTGAACAAAAATGGCTGGCAAGTCGCCAGCCCCCCAACTGGCGAAGCCATTTATTTTTTTAATTTTTCCTTTATTTTTTATTTTTAGGTATAAAAATGTAGTGCATCCTAAATGCATAAAATTAAACAATATAAAAGTTTTACTCGAAATAAACAATGTATTTTTCTTTTTATTTGTTTAACTGCACTTTTTGCTTATAAGTTTACAAACCCCTTGCAGCCGCGCATATATTTTTAAAAAAATTAGCCAATTATTTATAATTAAATTAGTTTTTTTTCTGAATAAAATTTTGGGACATAGTACAAAATTTTAACATTCAAACGTCTTTTGACGCAGACGCTCTTTCGTTATACCCTGTAGTAAATTAGGTTAAGTTAAGATTTACAGGGACGTAGCCAGAGTTTCATTTTGGGGGGGGGCGGATTTTAGTACAAAAAAAAATTTCGGGGGGGCTCCGCCCCCCCGAAATTTTGGGGGGGGGCGGAGCCCCCCCTTAATTTTTGAAAACGTTAAAAAAGCAGGGATAAACGTAGATAAAGCTGTATAATACACTGTTTTTGGCCTAATACCTATTATCTAATGTTTTTAGCGGTAAAAACATGTTTTCTTAGTTAAAAATTACATAAGCACACATTGACAGAGCCTGGATTTTACAAAAAAGGAATTTAGAGACGTTAGTTTCAGACCCCTTGGCTAAACCCACATTGTAAACCAAATCACATGAGCAGCATCTCGGCTCCATGTTTTCTAGGGTACCTACCAATATGAAAAAAATCCGAGCCAATGCTATAGGCGGCAGGAAAATTTAGGAGGGGGGAGGTACATAAATCAACCAATATGATTGTTTGTTTTGCTTTCTGTGTAGTACTTATTACTTATAAAAATTATTGTACTAACTTTAAAATAACATTAGCATCAGGCAACATAAATAACGAGATATATATGTATGTATACTATAGAAAGTGACCGCTGAGCGAAGCGAAGCGGAACAAATTTTTGGTTTTTGGGGGTCCATTGGGGTACTAAAATTATTTTAAAGTTTGGCGCCGAGCGATTAGCGAGGCGCTAGAAAATTTTGAATTTTTAGCATATGAAAACCCCCAAATTTTACTATCTGGCGACCATTTCGGTTGGAGGGGGGCCGCCCCCCCCCCCCGCCCAACCACTATCCTTATTTTTCCTCCTGTCCGACCCGCCTTCTCGGGGGGGGGGCGGCCGCCCCCCCCGCCCCCCCCCCCTGGCTACGTCCCTAAAGATTTATCATTATTTTGTTTATTTTAGGTCTAAAATATTTTCGCTGATAAAATCTGGAAGCGACGCCTTTAATACATTTGCAGGAGAGTGTGTAAAAAACGGTTGGCGATTAGATTATTGTCAACTTACAACTGACGAATGGCGGTTTCATTTGTGATAATAGTGTCTGAATTATAAAGGTTTAAAAGTGTTTGTTTTTTATGGTTTATTTAATGGGTGTTGTAAAAAAATTAATTAAAAACTAAATTTTACTTTAATAAACTTGTTGCCGCTAGTAACTTCACGTTGGTGTCGCGATGGATGCAAAACTAATAAAACGTGTATTTCGAAATTTGTTTGAAACGACAAGATAACGAAAGCGAATGTAAACTTACTTTGTCGTCTTAACACTATCTTGTCTTAAAACCGTCGTGTTCTAAATATGGTTCTTCGTTGGTGTCGTGGCGCAATTGGTTAAGGCGTAGTTACTTTGACAGAGGTGAGGAGGTCAAACTCTTATGATTCCAAATTTTTATTTTCATTTTATAATGGACTAGTTCGGAATAAGGGTTTTTTAGTGTTAGGAAGAGGGTACATAACTACTAGCGCCAATCATATGTACAGGGAAAATTGAGAAACAGCGAACGACTAGTACATTTTAGGGTTTAAAATATTTCAAATATTTATTGGTTTAAAATCTCGACCCCTTCTCTTCAAAATTTCTTAAATACTTTTTAAATATTGCAAAAGCAGTTTTTGGGGATTTTTAGTTTTTTGCCGCTTCGTAGGTACGGCGCTGCTGGCGCGCTTGTTTTCCAGTTTTTTAACGTTTCAATTACAGAAAATGCTGAATTTAAAAGTTTGAAATGGACTTTTTAAAATTAATTTTTAAGTTTTGAATAGTTTTACAAGCAAAACATTAAAAAAAACTGTGTAGGTTTAAAATTAGTTTAAAAGCACAAATTTCATCTTTATTTTTACTAATTCGAAATCACTGTTCAGGATAATACTATTTTAGTGGTGATTTTAAACTATTGTGACGTTTAATTAAAAAACAAAAATTTAAGCACAAACTGATATATTACAGCACTTCAACGTAGTGAAACATATCATCGTGTAGCAATTTTTATGAAGTATAGGTTTAAACTTAAGAAACTAAGAAAGCTAAGATTTTTTAAAATTTAATTTTTTCTTTTTGTACCCTCTCTCGTATAGTAAAAGACGCTTATTCCGAACTAGTTCATAAATTTGTTATGGACCTACCTAGCATTACAAAAATTTGGCTCTTCGGTCCCGCCGCGAAATCAGAATTTGTTATGAAACCAATGATTTTAACCAAATTTTTTCGGAAACTGAACAATTTCGAGTATTTTTGTTAATTTTTGACCAATATTTAGAGCTATATTAAGCGTAACTAAGGTTTCTTATATGTATATTTTTTTGGTTAATCAGAAGAAAAAACATGTTGTGATGCTTAATTAAATATAAAAAGGCAACTAAAATTTTTCAAGTAGATGTTTTATTTGTATATAGAATTCCCAATTTAAAAAAAATCATTTAATTTGAGAGGAACTTTGTTTCGTGGGGACCGCGGACCCAATTTTTGTTATGTTAGGTAGGTCCATAGATTTTTTATAATTTTGTAATTCCATTCACATAGATTAAAAACAAAAACATCATTTTTTTCTGCTTTTTGTCAATTTTTTTTGTCATTTGGATATTCTAAAGTATTATAATATTTCATAACTGAAAAAATTCACAAAAATTTTTATATAAGTAAAAAGGTAATTTTTGATTTAACTGCAAATGGTTTACTACTAAACGCTTTGCAGTGAAATCTATCAGAAGAGACCTTAACCTTTAATTTATAAATTATAATTTGCACTGATGCATTGAATTTCCTAAA